>JBBMJZ010413095.1:16884787-16897809 GCA_037833815.1 Zingiber zerumbet
CTCTAGTCTAGCTATTAGGGTATAAGTTTCATTATAGTCAAGTCCCTCTACTTGACTAAACCCTTTAGCAACTAGTCTAGCCTTGTTTCTAACAATCTTTTCATTTTCACTTAATTTATTTCTAAATACCCATTTTGTTTCAATTATCTTTTTATTTTTAGGTGGTGGTACTAAGTCCAGACATGGTTTCTTTCAAATTGGGCTAACTGTTCTTACATAGCTATGATCCAGTCTGGGTTAAGGATTCAGCTATTGTTTTGGGTTCAATCTTTGAAATTAGGGATATTTGACTTAAGTTCTTGAAGGATGACCTAGTCTGAACACTTAGGTCTGGGTTGTTGGTGTGGGAAGCATCCGACGATCGAACTCATGTTTTGATAATGGCAAAGGGATTCATATTTAAGGTTAATTGTTATCTAACGTGCTTGAATGAGGCTTCAAGAAAGTCCTAACTGAGGTTAGGCAGGTGAAAAACCTAAGGGGCGGTAACCTTAGGTCCTAGGGGGTGGTAACCCTAGGTGAAGAAAAATCCAAAGGGGCAGCAACCTTAGGTCCTAGGGGGTGGTAACCATAGGTGGAGGAAAATCCTAAGGGGCGGCAACCTTAGGTCCTAGGGGGTGGTAACCCTAGGTGGTGGAAATCCTAACGGGGGGTAACCTTAGGTCCTAGGGAGAGGTAACCCTAGGTGGCGAAAAACCCTAGGGGGTGGTAACCCTCGGCAGAAAGTCCAGTCGGTCTGAAGGACCGGACTGGCAAACAAGTATACTCTCCTGAGTGGAGTAGGTGAGGACGCGTTCCCCGTAAGAGGGAACAATAGGCGTCAGTTTGACTTAGGGTTTCCGGTCGGGAATCCGAAGTCAGAACCGAACAGTCCGGAGATTGTCAAACATTTCATTTAAATGTATTTATATGTGCTAACTTTGTTTTACAGGATATGTGTGTGTGTTTTGGGACTAACATGTCTTGCAGGTACAAAAGAACAAGGTTTTCCCTCGGATGAACAGTATCTGAAGCGCCTCCATGGAGTTTGGAGGCGCCTAGGGTGCAAAGGGGTGAGCTGACTGTGAAGTGGAGCTGGAGGCGCCTTGAGGGAACCTGAGGCGCCTTGGACCGGTGCTTGGAGGCACCTTCAAGAGGATCAGCGACGAAGATTTCAACACTGATCCACACGGCTAACTCAGCAGTTTTGAGGCGCCTTGGATGGGGTTTGAGGCACCTTCAATGACCTTTATAAGGGGTCTCGAACAGCAGGTTCAGTACATCAATTCACAAGTGATCTAACCATTGTTTGCTGCTCAAGAGATGCCTAGAAGTGTTGTTACAAGTCCTCGATGACCCGGAGCTTCAGAATCTACTACTTTTGTTGTCGATATAGTTTTTTAATTACGATTAAGTTGTAATACTTGTGTAAACTTTTGCGCGATATAGTTGTTGCCCACTGAAAGTGGTCAACGATCGCGAACCTTGGAGTAGGAGTCGTCCTAGGCTCCGAACCAAGTAAACCCTTGGTGTCTTTCTGTGTTTGTGCTTATTTCTTTTATTATTTCCGCTGCTTAACTCTCGAACGATTTCCGAATACAAAACGTGTTTGTGCTTCTCGATCCAACAATTGGTATCAGAGCGGGGCTGCTCTGAATTGGTACAACTACCGTTCGAGCATTTTTTTTCGCTTTCTCGTTCGTTTAGGGTAAAAATAATGCCTTTCATTTTTTCCCTTCAAAACCATTTTCAAAATGCTCATTCTCATATTTTCACCATTGGTCGGCATTAGCAAAATATCACATTTTCAAAATTTTGAAATAATATTTTTATTAATATTTTATTATTTTTTCTTCTGAAAGTAGTGAATTGTTATTTTTATCCCTCTCCCGCACTACTAATCCAGGATCAAGTCCTGGGACAAGTTTTCTATTTTTCTGTGTAGTCGATTTCATTATTATGGCTCTCCAAGAAGGATATAGCACAGCTCGTCCACCGCTCTTCACCGGAGACGACTTCGGTTACTGGAAGGGCTGGATGGAGGCGTATCTCCAGGCTCACTTTGAAGTCTGGATGATCGTTAAAACTGGGCTGGAAATACCAACTGACGGCGCCAGCAAGCTACTACCGTACGAGAACTGGGATGCAAATCTTATCAAGAAGGTCGAGGTCAATGCTAAAGCAACCTATACTCTTCAATGCGGCCTAACCAAAGAGGAGCTGAATTGCGTCGGCCCGTTCTCGAGCGCCAAAGAATTGTGGGAGAAGCTGATTAAGCTACACAAAGGTACTTCCGATACGCAAGTAAGTAAGTATGATTTAATAGATGAATTATCTAAACAGACTAATACTACTCTGGTCGAGAAAGGTGTTACGTTATTTGTAGGTACAATCAAGACGATGGAACCAAACGAAAAATGGAAGGTGTTGAAGGCAACATGGTCTGAGTCATCAGACGAATCCGAATCCGACGAAGAAGAACAAGAAAGCCTCCTCGCTCTACCAGTATAAGCAAACATTGTCGAAACCGAGTCCGAGTTCGAGACCGAAACCGAGAGCGAATAAGAAACCGAGTCCGAGCGAAGCCACGGATCCATATCCATTTCCAAAGGGCCCAAATTCACTGTAAGTTCTTTAATTTCTAAAGTAGATAATTCAGGAAATTTAATTTCTTATTTATTTAGCTAAATCCAATGTCCGGGTCAAGTCACTCCAAAATGAGGTAACAACCCTTAAGGAAGTGACTAACTCGAGTCCCTTGACCGAGCCTGTCCAAACTAGAACCTCAACTCAAGTCCAAAATCTTGAGGAAGAGAATTCCAATATGAAAACTCAAGTCAAGAATTTGAAGATTGTATTGGAGCGGTTTACACTGGGTTCTAAGAATCTTGACTTGATTCTTGGAAATCAGAAAGTCATATACAATCGATCCAGACTAGGATATATGACTAAAAAGAAATATCGGTCTTATTTATCGCTTGTTAACAGACTTAATAGAAAGATAGTCCTAGCATGGATACCTAAGTCTAACTTGGTCAATCAAGTTGGACTTGGTCAATATTGGGTCCCCAAGGGTCAAGTACATTACCTTGATAAACCATATCGAGACTATGATCCAGGGGGAGCCAATAAAAAAACTATCTTAATAAATAGATAAATTACTTGATGATTGTTTATTTATTTATTTTTTTTAATATGCATGTTTAAATTAGGATTGTTTAAGGACCTAGGCGTAATTTACACTTGTTAATTAAACTTAGAAGTTCCAAAAAGAAAATTAAATAAATAATTTCTTTGAGCGGCTCTGTCTAGAAAGTGGTGGATGATTCCATACCCAAAAAGGTCTAGTGCATCACCACTGCCTGAGAGCCAATCTTTGAAATATATATTTTATTGACTAATTGGAAAATCCAAATTTAACTCAAATGTAAATTAATCTTTAGAAATAATTTAATTTAAAAAGATAACCATCTCACAAAACTACATAAGATTTCCTGATTGATAACTTAGAATCGGGTGAGATGGATATAGGATAAAATTAGTAAATTATTTAAATATTATTTTAAAATCATTTTAAAAATTTATTTGAAAATCATTTTTAAAAATCTTTTAAAAATAATTTTAAAAATTATTTTAAAAAACTTTTAAAAATTATTTAAAAATCATTTTAAAAATCCATTTAAAAATTATTTTAAAATCATTTTAAAAATCCTTTTAAAAATTATTTTAAAAAATATTTCAAAATTATTTTAAAAATTATTTTAAAAATTTATTTTAAAATCATTTTTAAAAATCTTTTAAAAATCATTAAAAAAAGTATTTTAAAATCATATTAAAAATTATTTAAAAATTATTTTAAAAATTATTTAAAAATAATTTTAAAATATTTCAAAACTCCTTTTAAAAATTATTTTAAAATCATTTAAAAAATTATTTTAAAACCATTTTAAAAATCCTTTTAAACATTATTTAAAAATCTTTTAAAAATTATTTAAAAACATTTTAAAAATCTTTTGAAAATCCTTTTAAAAATTATTGAAAAATTATTTTAAAATACTTTTAAAAATTATTTAAAAAATCATTTTAAAAATTTATTTGAAAATCATTTTAAAAATCATTTAAAAAATTATTTAAAAATCATTTTGAAAATTTATTTGAAAATCATTTTAAAAATTTATTTGAAAATCATTTTAAAAATTATTTTAAAAATATTTTAAAAATTATTTTAAAAATTATTTAAATATTATTTAAAAATCATTTTAAAAATTATTCAAAAATAATTTTAAATTTTTTTTTGAAAATCATTTTAAAAATCTTTTAAAAATTATTTAAAAAACATTTTAAAAATTTATTTGAAAATCATTTTTAAAATATTTTAAAAAGTATTTAAAAATTATTTAAAAATTATTTTTAAATCATTTAATAATTATTTTGAAAATCCTTTTAAAAAAAATTTAAAAATTATTTTGAAAATCCTTTTAAAAATCATTTAAAAAATATTTTGAAAATCATTTAAAAATTATTTTGAAAATCATTTTAAAAATTATTTTTAATCATTTTAAAAAAAATTAAATCACTATCTACAAAATTATAGTTTTTCAAATGATAATCAAATTTCAAATTACAATTAACTTTTAAATTTTCTCTTAAATTACTTTTAAAAGGTTAATTACTATTAAGGTATAAATCATAATTAAAGGTATCATCATTAAATTTTCTAATTCTTAAAATTTTAATTAATTTTTAAATCATATGTTCTAATTATAATTTCAAACTCAATTTTCAAAATCTCCATAATGAAATTTAAACTTATATTTACAATTTCAATGAACTCCATCTCACACTCACTCATAAGCTGAACGTGCTTGATAACCTAGAATGGGTGAGATGGAAAATTAAAAAAAATTATTAAATACCTTAAGTACATGCTTGGACTATAGGCATTAATTCTCTAATTTAACTAAGTTTTTTAAACCATTTCAAATTTAACTAAGTATTTTTCCAAAGATTTTCAAATTTAGTTAAGTATTTTTCGAAAGCTTTTTCCAGATTTAGCTAAGTATTCTTCAAAACCATATCAAATTTGACTAAGTGATTTTTCAAAAGTTTTAAGCACTTTCTATAAGAAAAATTATTTTTAAAGCTAAAGTCTTTTTATCTTCTATTAGACTCCCCTCATTAAAACTAAGGATTTAACAAACGTATTCTTCTAAGTTTTTTTTTCAAAATTAGCTAAGTTTTTTTTTAAGTCAAAATAATTTTCTCTTAGCTAAAGTATTTTTGAAACTTAGTTTTTAAGCAAATTTTCAAATCTATGATGAAGCTTTTGATTTCACGTAGTTTTTACAAGAAAATTAATTCTAAAAAGCTAAGTGTTTATCAAAGTATGTTTAACCCTATATTTAAAAGTCTTTGTTTTTCATCCCCTATTTAAAAGCTAAGTGTTTATTTAACCCTATATTTTTCTATCTTTTTGAAAAATAAGATAAAAATTATTTTTGAAAAGTTAAGTTGTCTCAAAAATCTAAGGCCTATACTTTCTTTGCTCTCTTGGTTATTTTTGATATATGGCAAAGGGGGAGAGTATAAGAAAATTCAAAGAAAGTTAAAAGAAAAGAAATTTTGAAATTTTACAATTCAAGGGGAGAGCTTTTATTAAGGGGGAGTTTCTTTTTACAAAATTTATGCTTGTGTTATCACTGTTGTCTTTATAGCTTTTCTTTATTATCTTTTTGCTTAACTTTAAATTTTAGTTGTCATAATCAAAAAGGGAGAGATTGTTGGTGCGGGAAACATCCGATGATTGAACCCATGTTTTGATAATGACAAAGGGATTCAAATTTAAGGTTAATTGTTATCTAACGTACTTGAATGAGGTTTCAGGAAAGTCCTAACTGAGGTTAGGCAGGTGAAAATCCTAAGGGACGGTAACCTTAGGTCCTAGGGGGTGGTAACCCTAGGTGAAGAAAAACCTAAAGGGACGACAACCTTAGGTCCTAAGGGGTGGTAACCCTAGGTGGAGGAAAATCCTAAGGGGCGGCAACCTTAGGTCCTACGGGGCGGTAACCCTAGGTGGTGGAAATCCTAAGGGGGGTAACCTTAGGTCCTAGGGGGAGGTAACCCTAGGTGGCGAAAAACACTAGGGGTGGTAACCCTAGGCAGAAAGTCCAGTCAGTCTGAAGGATCGGACTGGCAAACAGGTACACTCTCCTGAGTGGAGTAGGTGAGGATGCGTTCCCCGGAAGAGGGAACAGTAGGCATCAATTCGACCTAGGGTTTCCGGTCGGGAATTCGAAGTCAGAACCGGACAGTCCGGAGATTGTCAAACATTTCATTTAAATGTATTTATATGTGCTAACTTTGTTTTACAGGATATATGTGTGTTTTTGGACTAACATGTCTTGCAGGTACAAAAGAACAAGGTTTCCCCTTGGATGAATAGTATTCGAGGCACCTCCATGGAGCTTGGAGGTGCCTCGAGTGCAAATGGGTGAGCTGGCTGCGAAGTGGAGCTGGAGGCGCCTTGAGGGAACCTGAGGCGCCTTGAACCGGTGCTTGGAGGCACCTTGGACTGGCCATGGAGGCACCTTCAAGAGGATCAGCGACGAAGATTTCAGCGCTGATCCATGCAGCTGACTTGGCAGTTTTGAGGCACCTTGGATGGGGTTTGAGGTGCCTCCTGTAACGACCCGACCCTTCGCCCTCTTGGGCACCCTTGCGGTAGCCCAACTGGCGGCCCCTTATGTCGTCGCCCCATTTGCCGACCTCTATGTCATCGACCGACGACCATTGGCCATGCCGTTACTCACTAGGACTTTCCACCCCTGACCAGTGGATTTTTGCCTTCTCCAGGATTCGAACTCTAGACCTCCAGGCTTAAGTACTAGAGTTTATGAATCCAGGTGACTATTTGGAAAACCTCGAAGGCATGGTCACCTGGATATCATTAGAGTAACCATGCCTTCGAGGTTTTCCAAATAGTCCTCCTATCCACTGAACTTAGTACAAAACCTTGGTCTAACTAGTTAGGATTCGTAAGGGGTAGCTTCAGTTAGTTCCACTAAGTCCAATGCACCAGGTAAAAGTCATATCTTCCTAGACATGCATAGACAAAGATTCCCTAACCTACTGTAAGATACGAAAAATTAAAATAATAAGGTTTAATAGACGAATAACCTTAATAGAATTTTAAGAATTTTTAGGAATTTTCTGGAAATTTTTCGAAGCTCGTATAACCTATGTTAAGGGGATGAATTTATAAGCTAATTGGAAGCCTGTTTGGATATAACCATATAGTGGGAGTTGATTGAGGAGTGTACTTAGGGTTTGATTAATTAAAAAACTAAGTATATAAAGTAAACCTAGGGTCATTGAATTCCCTTATTCCTCTTCCTCTCCTCCCGATCCCCTTCCTCTCCCTCTATCGACATGGAGTGCCTTCTCCTCACTCGATCCTTCTCCCCGTGCCTCATTCCATTCCCTTTCTCCGATCTCACCTTCACCATCTCCTCCTCTTCACGTGATCCACCGTTGTTGTTGCACATGTAATTAGCTAAATTGTAATCATAGAAGTAGTGGCATACAATGCATTACCGGGTACATGTCTAGCTACTAGATATACTTGGCTTGTGTACCTAGATTTATGATATGGCATGTGTATCTAGATTTATTATCTAGCATGTGTACTTAGATTTATTATCTGGCATGTGTACCTAGTTTTATTATCTAACATGTGTACCTAGATTTATTACCTGGCATGTATACCTAGATCCTTGTTCTGGACTCGATTTTCCTTTTGGTACATACTATATGGAGTTTGATATTTTCAGGAGTTACATGTTTTAGTGTCATGCACCATTTTGCATGATTGCATATTGAGCGATTGTCGGCTCTATTGTTGTTGAGCACATCGCCAATTACATAATCTGCACACACAACCACTCATGGGTTAGTGGTATATCAGGTAGAGTGTGTGCAATTTTGCTCTGTCAGGGCTCCGTTGGTCCGCTCATGGGTAGTGGTGACTGTAGCGTGGTAGTGGGCAGGAATCCCTCCTCTTGACTATAACACAGGGAGATGAGAGCTTAGGCTCCCCCACTATGTTTGGGGGAGGAGGATAAGTGTACTCCGATAGTATCCTATCCACTCGGTCACTCAGGAGTAGTGATGGAAGAGTGCACAGTTGTCATAGCCCTACCCACTCGGTCTCACCATCACGTGTGGGGTGGTAGACTAGCATCAGGGGTGACCATGTCATTTGCATCATATGCATGGATTGCATTTATTGCTTGTGATTGCTGCATTTTGGATGTTGCATTTTGGTGGTTGCATATGATTGACATGCATACAGGAGACATGATGTATTTAGTCTGACGACCCTACACCTGTTGGTATGGTTCACACCCTTATGTTCGGATAGGAGGTCCTAGTGAGTACAGTCTCTTATGTTATTCAGTATTGTATTACCGGTTATTGTTCAGAAGACTGTACTGCATGATTAATACTGGTAGTTATATCTTACTATGCATGTCCGCTCGATACCCACTGAGTATGTTATACTCACTACCCCTTATTTTTCATGTTGTTTTCAGGTTAGGACACACATATGTTGTGTCGCTTGGAGTATCTTGTCTGCCTGTCCCATGTCACATCAGAGGACAGTTTTACTTCACCCTTGTTTTCTTCTATATATATTCTTTATTGTTTTGGCATTGTATTGGTGTTTAGCCTTGTGGCTATTTTTATTATTTTTGGTGTTGTATTTGTGTTTAAACTATGTCGGCACGCATTGATTTGGTTTGTGCGGACTTTTATTTCGTTTTTCACTGTGTTTTAGTACAGCCGTGTGAGCTGTTTAATATATATAACTGTGTGGTTGTGTATATTCCGGTCGTGTGGGCTAATGTATATATAACTTATGGATGTATATATGATTCAGATTGTCACCAGTACAGGGGAGATGCTGCCGAAATTTCCTTGGCAGGGACTCCTCCGGGGTGTGACAATTTATTTGGTATCAGAGCAAAGTTTACGAGGCTTAATTCCTGTATTTTGGATTTCATGTTTTGCCTTTCTCGATGTGACTTTTCGGATTTTGGGGCCAGGCAGCAACATGATATCTCCAAGCTATAGGAGGTATGTTTGTTTACTTTTATCATGCACTTCTTTGTACATATATAGTTGTCTATGATAGTTAGTTATGACTTGTGTAGTACTATTTTAGTACCTGTCTAGTTATTTGTAGCATATATTTCATGTTATGGGTCAACCATTGATTATGGTCAACCCTACTGGAGATCAAGGATAACAGTCTTAGGGGATTCGACATATCATACTACCAGTAATACTCATGTTGACTCAGTTAGTAGAGTACCGGTTTACTCCTGTTGGTTCGGTTAGTTTAAGATTGATTTACCTGGTTGACTTGTGCAGTTGTGGTTTTACTTATCTTAGTTGGTTTCGTGCTCCTGTTAGTTCGGTCAGTAGAGGACCGATAGACCCTTCTTGACTTGGGTAGTTGTGTATCGATTTACCTTGGTTAGCCTCCATCTGTTTATGATTGATTTACTCTTATTATATCAATTAGCAGATAATCGATTTATTTTGGTAGTTTGATCATTAGGGTACCGACTTACTCTATTTTTATAGAGATTTTGATTTTTGGGTTACTCGTGCTTGGTTAGATATTTTAAGGCACATTTGGGTACATGACTTGTACCAATATAGAGAAGACTGAATAGTCGTATACCATTGTTGGCTTAGTCAATCTGTAGAGGATTGAAGTATCCTATTCTGTGAGGACTTTGACCATAGACCGTCTGTACCTGATTGGATGATGTAGAAGGTACATTCGGATAGTATACCACCACTAATGTGGAAAAGTGTAGAGCTAGCTACTTAACACTTACGAGATACAACCATTTCATAGGTGTATGAATTGGTGAGTACATTCAGATATATGATTTCTACTAGCATGGGAAAGTGGAAGTTAGTTGCTTATCTTTTACATGACCAGACACCATGTGAAGGAAGAAGCAGATGATGATTATTTTGAGGTATTTTGAGAGAGAGTACCTCTCTACCTTCTTTGGTAGCATAACGATTTATAAGGCGATGACCAGTAGATTCGCCTAATGTTGTTCCATGGGGGATCCTAACTCATGGATCAATCGTGGATATCCTCGATGGTACCTAGAGATTTAAGACCCGCAGTGATAAAAAGGTGGTGTTAGTTGATTAAGACCTAGGAAGTTCCACCGTCACCTAATGGAACTATCATATGACGATTTACGAGGAGCAGAGTGTTTATTGACAGTCATGTCGGTTAGCTATTTGTTGATATTGCTCCTCTACCTGGGTGTGCATTACTCATCACTAAAAGTTACAGAACCTTAGGTGGAGCAATCGTAGTATGATGTGTTATAAGACAATGGTTAGCTGACTCAACTAGCATTGTCTCCATAAATAGCTCAAGACCTTGACCATATGGCCAGTTACTAAAGGTCTTGAAGTCAATAGCTCAGACCAGAGGGTCCGACATTTTGACGACAGTTATTAGAGGGCATTTTACGGGTATGATTATGAGATTTGTGGTGATATTCTTTGATAGGTAGACTCTTAGTCAGGAGGTTGAGTGACCCTTTGGATTATGAGTTGTCATTCCTTTATTGTGGATATTTGAGTATCTAAAGGATGAGATTTAACATACTCTTTGGATATTTATGGATAAAATTGGTAGAGTTTTTATACACATCTTTTGGATTGATCGTATCTCTACCACTTGGAGAGTTATTGATTATCGATCAAGAAATAAAGGGATATCTCTTAGACTTCAGTAGTCATACATCTTAGGTAGGATGGTGATATATTTTTATATCTTAATAGTACACCATGATGAGTATTGGTCACTGAGAAATTACAAAGTTTGATTGATATTGAGGATGATTTAAGATTAGTGGATATTGTGAGATCAGATATTGCGATATGTTGATTTCTAATAATTTATTGGATTAAATGTTGAGTTATGTGGTTGTCTAATGATCTATTAGTGGATATTTATTTTGTAGTTGATGGTGATATAGTGAGTATCATGTGTGATGTTTATGGATTTGGTGATATGTAGTTGGTGATTAGATTTCAGATTCGTTGCTAGTAATCTTATGGCTGAGTATGCCTTATATACGAATATTATGAGTTTTTGGTAATGCCATTTGGGTTTACTAATGCTCTAGCGGTATTTATGGATTTAATAAACCGCATCTTCCTGGAGTATCTAGATCGGTTCGTTATCGTCTTCATCGATGACATTATGATCTACTCGCATTCTGAGGAGAAACATGCACAACATCTTCATATAGTCTTGGAGCCTCTTCGACGATATTGTTTATATGTGAAGTTTAACAAGTGTGCTTTTTTGCTATCCTCAGTTAGTTGTTTGGAACATGTGGTTTCCAGTCGAGGTATTTCCGTAGACCCTCAGAATATCGAGACTGTTACCAGCTGGGAGCAGCCGAAATCAGTTCAAGAGATCTACAGTTTCTTGGGATTAACCATATAATACAGACGGTTGGTTGAGGGTTTCTCTTGTATTGCTATGCCGCTGACATGGCTGACCAGGATAGGCATGAAATTATGTGGTCAGAAGCCTGCGAGATCAGCTTCTAGGAGCTAAAGCGGAGATTAGTGTCGGCACCAGTTCTAGTTTTGCCCTTTGGAGAGGACGAATTCGTACTCTACATCGACGTTTCTCTACAGTGTTTGGGCACTGTTTTGATGCAGCACAGTAGGGTATTCTCCTATACTTCTCGTCAGTTGAAGGAGCATGAGAAGAACTACCCAGTACATGATCTGGAGTTGGCCGCCATTATATTTGCTTTGAAGATTTGTCGGCATCAACTTTATGGTATTACATTTGAGATTCTTACTGATCATAAGAGCCTCAAATATATTTTCATCAAGAAAGAGCTTAATCTCTGCTAGAGGAGATGGATGGAGTTCCTGAAGGATTATGACTGTACCATTAGCTACCACCCAGGGAAAGCTAATGTGGTTGTCGATGCACTTAGCAGGAAGTCCAGAGGGACTTTAGCTTGCCACTGAGTTTTAGTCATAGACTTGATTCAGGGTTTCTTTGAGTTGGGCCTTGAGGAGCAGGGACAAACAAAGCAGCATATTCTTGTTACCATGGTTGCTCAATCATCAATTAGGACGAGGATTCGAAAGGCCCAGGCCGGAGATCAGCATTTACAGTTCATTGGCAGTTAGATACCTTTGGGGCAACAGACCGAGTTTACACTAGATGATGAGGGTATTGTTTATTTCAAAGGTAGATTGTGCATGCCTCAGTCTCACCCGGTCAAGAGGAGTTATTTCAGGAGGCTTATCGCTCTAGATTTATTATCCACCCAAGTGGAACCCGTATGTATCATGATTTGAGGCTTTCCTATTGGTGGAACAGTATGAAGAAAGACATCGCGGAGTTTATAGCTAGATATCTGGTCTATCAGCAGGTGAAGGTTGAGCACCATAGACCTACTAGATTACTTCAGAGGATCCCTACTCTAGAGTGTAAATGGGAACACATTACTATAGATTTTGTGGTAGGATTGCCTAGGACTCGACGAGGTCATAATACGATTTGGGTAATCGTTGGCCGATTAACCAAATCTGCACACTTTTTAGTGATCCGGAAGACTAATTCTCTGGATCGATTAGCAGAGCTATATTGTCGAGAGGTTATCAAATTACAGGGTGTTCCTTTGAGCATTATATTGGATAGAGACCCACGGTTCATGTCCCGATTCTGGCAGAGTCTGTAGTAGGCTTTGGGTACACAACTCCGTTTCAGTACGGTATTCCATCTGCAGACAGATGGACAGTCAGAGCGGACCATTCAGACTTTGGAGGACTTACTGAGGTCTTGTGTTATGGACTTCGAAGGTAGCTGGGAGGACCACCTACCTTTAGTGGAGTTTGCCTACAATAACATCTATCATTCGGCTATCTAGATGACACCGTTTGAAGCGTTGTATGGTAAATCTTGT
>JBBMJZ010413095.1:17111041-17126565 GCA_037833815.1 Zingiber zerumbet
ATAGGGTCTTTCGGGGTTTCCGCGACGCGAAAAGCGGTTTTCGCGGCCCGAAGAACCCAACAGAGGACACCCTCCAGCAGCAACTTGTGGATGTCATACTTCTGACCGACCAACATTGAAGCTGTATTTAGTAGTCCGATCGGCTTTTGTACTATTTTAAGGGAGGTTGAGGCGCCACTTCGAGCTACTAGCTGGTCGGGAAATCTGGCCGCTCAGGAAGATGCATAAAAAAGAAGTACTCCCTCCAATACTTGTTGGAGGTCGACATTTTGTCAAAGAAAACTAAGCCCACCCAAGCTTGAAAAAGGAATGTCTTGGGCTCGGACAATTTAGGATAATAAAAATAATGAAAGATCTGGGGAGTGAGAGGAATGTTGTGCAGGCGGAACAGAACCACTACCCCGCACAACAACCGAAAGGAGTTCGACACTAGTTGATGAAGGGAGATGCAAAAGTATTTACAAATGGCGAGAAAGAAAGGGTGAATAGGAAACCACAGACCGGCGATAAACTAATTCCTAAAGAAACAAATCCAGCCGGGTGGCAGGGCATTTGCCAATTGGAAGTAGAAGGAAGAAAAATTTCATAACCGGGAGGGAATTCATAGGCGGCCTTCAAGCTCTCAATGTCACCGGCGTCAAACCTGGACTCAGTAGAGGTGTACCAAAGCCCAGGGACACCGACGGGGGTTGTGAAAAACTCGTCATTGCAAAAACGTAAAAGAGAGCGAAATGACACGATTGGAAGGGAGAAAAGCTTACTGAAGTGTCGCTGGAGAGCAATGGAGGAAGAAAAATCATGGAGGAACAAGGACAGAATGTCACCGGAGGAGGGAAATCGCTGAGAAATGCGAGCAGTTATCGCCGAAGAGCTCAAGAATAGGGATATGAAGGAGGAGAAGGCAATGTGCATGGGTTTATAAGCCTCAGGGTCGACCAGCCGAAGCTGCCCAATCTAGGTCGCAAAAACCCAGGCAGAAATCGAACCGTTGAATTTGAAGCGCTAGAGGTCACATCACCAGCGGATATCCGCCTGTCACGTCAAGCGTGCGGCGAAAGCGGGCGGGACACATGGCGCTTTGACACGGGTCAGCATTTAAGGGAGGTAATTAAGAAGGCATGGGTCGTGCTCAGCCACCATGAGCTGGGATTTGCACGGTCTCCCAGAAATATGGCTGACGTCAGCCCGGATCACGCTCGCCTAAGGCAGCGCAAGAAAAGGTTTTTCCAAGTATGAATGTGCATCTTGTTGATCAGCATAAGGAAGGGGATGTGCTGCCGAACGACAGCCTATAACATGCTAATCAATGGTAAAAGTTGTTAACAGTCGCTCGGTTACAAAAGAGCAGTCCCATAGCCGACTGACAGATTGTGTCGGGCCGATCAGAAGCTAAGGAGTGCCACAAGTCGATCGGGTGAAAAGCTTCTCAGACATTTTTGTCCAGTTAATTGGACTTGCAGCCTCATTGGACTAGACTTGAGGGGGAGGCATGTGATGCGGTGATAAGGAGAGGCCCATCGAGCGGAGGATAGCTGCCATGGTGGAGGTCAAAGTCAAGGGGGTCAACGTTCGGGTACCATACGACCGGAACGACAATAGCGTATAGGCTAGTTGGGCGATCAGGTCGCCCGACTAGGAGGGAAGGGTGTCTGATCCGACCCCACCTCTAACTTGGGTGATGCGCCGAACAACCGAGGCTCAGTAAGGTGTTGGACGCTAAGAAGACACGGTACCCTGGCCAAGCATTTATTCCACTTGGCCCGATAATAGGATCCGACAGCCACAGCAGAGTCCCGGCCGAGCAAATGCAACACAAGCGTAGCAGGGTGCCGACCGAGCGGCCACTCCGCTCAGCCCAGCAACGGCTATCCCTCGACATCCTTTTGGGAGTTAGTGCCACTGACAGGCGACATGGTCAGCCAGAAGATCGTACGGCAGAAGCTTCTACTATCACATCAGAGATACGCTCGGCTTGTTAAGGTATTGTGTCAGGGACACTTTACTGACAAGTCTTTTTAGGAAAATTTTTCGGAAGTGTGCTCGCCTTGGGAAGCATGCATGCACGCTACAGGAGCTCTATATAAAAGGGGTCCAAACATCGACGGAGATACGCAACGTAAGACACTATTTGCTCTATAGTGCTTATTCTTGTTGCTCTGCCTTCTATATCATCGTCGGTGATTGACTTAAGCATTGGAGGATCAATGTCAGACCTCTTCCCTGGCTTGGCACTGATATAATCTATGTTATAGGTCGGAATGAAGTCTATAGATGATCAGTAAAAGCATCACATCTCTAACTTTTCATCTCATTAATTTTCAGATAAGATCAATTATCTTATCATTAATTATTAGTTCCGCAAGAAAATTAGTTTGATTTTTTAAATCTATTCTTGCACTGAAAATTCCAAATCTTACCTCCACAGTCCTTGAAGGCTTTTTTTTTTATTGAGATTTTTAACTTTATAAAATTTTGACAAACTTTACCTTAGAGATGCTCTAAACGAGCCACTATAGTATGACATGGACCAATTTTCGACATATGCATGTCATCAAAGAAAAATTCTTCATATTCTTTAATTGTTTAACGGTTGATTATAAATACGGTGAAAAATATAGGAGCGGTTGATTATAAATACGGTGAAAAATATAGGAGAGAAACATAACCCTATTACTATATCATTTTAGAAGTTATTAGAGGTGTAATTACGTCGAATTAAACCGACCTCTTGAATATTTGAGTTTAACTTATTTATAATTGAGTCGACCTTGAGTTTTATTTAATTAATATATTTATGGCTCACGAGCTTATTTAATCTTTTATAGAGGCTAAACAAGCTTAATAAATATAAATTATAAATTTAAATATTTATTAAAAATTAAATTATATATTTAGAGAAATTATAATATTCTTATTAAAATTTATAATTTTATTCTAATAAATAAATTTAATATATTTGTCTATATATTTCATAAATAGAGTGTAAAATCTATAAATTCATATCAAAACTATTTTTTTATTTAAAAATTGATTCATGAGTTTAACAAACATATTCACGAGCTAACGAGACGAATATTGTGAAGTTTGAGCTTGGTTTGTTTATCTTAACGAGCCTCATTAAACGAGCTCAAATGGGCTTTTATCATATCGTACTTCGAATAGCTCATAAGCGGCTTGGTTCATTTACACCCCTACTAAAAACCAATGACAAGAAATGCAAATCATAATAATACGTCGATTTACATAGTTCGGAAATAAAGCTCATACTCCACAGCTATCTATAAAGTGGACGATCCTTATCCGTCGATGGATTAGTCCTCGGAAACTCCAGCCAACACAATCCTCATTGTCGGTGGAGAAACCTCACCACAACTCGATCAAGAGTACAAGGATTGTTATGAAGGCTTGGAGACTCTAATTAGGGGCAACCACTTCTAATTTTGTCACCAATGGTAGTCATCCTAAGCTCTATTATATAGAACTTGGGAAATCGGCAAGCTGATATTACTGTTACTAGTCAACTGATCCTTATACCAATCAACTGGTGTTAGCCAATGACACTCCACAAAATCCACGATTCTACCAACGGCTCTTTACCAGTCAATTGATACAGTGTACCAACTGAGTGGCTACAATACCAGTTAACTGCTACAGTACTAGTCGACTGGTTTTCACAGTCATTGGGCACGGAAACATTTTGTGCTCTACCCCAATCGGCTGGTCCAGTTGTCAATCGACTGGTAAAACCCTAAACATAAGGTTTACCTTCCCGAGTACATTTTTCTTGCACTCGGACCCTCACGACTCACTTGACTCTTCCTCGTAGCCTTGACCTCTTGCTTTCAAGCCTCCTTCTTTTGGCTCTTGTGTCTCGGATGCATTCAAACCCGTGGCTTGTCTCAATGTCATCTTTCACGTATGCCTCGAAATGCGCTTTCCTCAGCTTGTCCTTGTTGTCTTGTCCACGCTCCCTCGAATACTTCATCTTTTACCGAACTCGAAGTCATAATATAAAGTATTTGCTAGCTTAGAGAAAATAATCAATCTTACCTGAAAGATAGGAGACAAATATGAGGTCGCGCAGCCAAACAATCGGTAAGACAATTAAAGCAGTTAATACTCCAAAAAAGTGAATAGAATTGATATGAATTCCAGCCAATGTAAAGCAGTCCCAGGGAAGATCTTATTAAGATTATCACCTTGTAATATAATGAATTCTACATAAAAAGTCTGCATCATGAAATAAGCAAAGAGATGTGATCAATGTTTGAAAAGCTACATAGTATCATGCCATTCTCAGAAAGATCAAACAGACAATGAACTCTCCGGATAAGAATGAGTCATATTTGCATATAATTCTGTGTACATTATAACCTGCGTCACGAATAACAGCATCAGATATTATACACTCACTAAGTAATCATAGGGCAGTAACATGAATAGGATCATCAGACAATCTTCACATACAACAAAACTGCTTTGACATACTATCAAAAAGCAACATGATAGAAAGATAAAGAAATCAAATGTATAAATGACAGCATTAGTCACTATATAGTGCAGGGAATACTACCAAAAGTTCATGAATGATGGTTCAAATGTTTAAAAAAATTAAACCAGATTTTTTGCTTAATAAAAGATTTTAAGCACCCTTGATAAAACTCACAGATATCAACAGACGTCCCAATCTTCCAAATGCAGCTTCTCCAATATCAGGGTAGCTAGACAGGCCATCTTCACTCTCAAGACAATGCTTCATAAGAATGCCAGCGTAACAACCAACAAATGCAAAAAGTGCTAGCAGTGCCAAACTAGCCCATCCAGCTTCTTTCACTACAGACAGTGTCGAAATAAGACCAATCCCTACCATCACATTAATCATTTAATCTCTGGCCAATAACAAAATAAGAAATGCTTCCTAATTGATGATTTTTTTGTTTTCAATAAGGGATTGTACAATAAGATCAATCATGGCAGAAATGATAATAACTGCAGTTGTTCATAGGCCTACCATTAAGCACGGTCTGAGCTACATTACATCCATGACAAACATGCCCACCAGAATACAGCAACTGAGAGGATAATGGCTTAGGTGAGGTGGAGGTGGAAGCAAGAGGTTTTCTAAGATTTCTGTCTGATTCTTGACTCTGAGGAATTTTACTGGACAGCAGTGGTTTCATTAAGTCCAAGGAAACCGAAGGCCTGCGATGTAGATATTGTTTAGGAATCAGTCGTTTCCCTGTCAAAGGATAACAGTAATGTAGGAAATTGTCAGCATTATAGATCTTATGTTTGAATAGATTTGTGACAAAAGTGTGGATTGAAATCCACATAGAAATTGAATAGACTAAGTAGGAAAAATTTGGCATAGTGAGAAAAAATCACTTAGGAACGAAGGGATCAATTATTCAAACGTCATATAACAATTATAATCATACAACATTTGGCAGTCTCAATCTTTAACTAATCAACAAGCATGATAGAGGTCTTATAATTTCAGTGACGTGTGTGTTAAAATTTGAAAACGCCCAAATAGTGCGAGTGAATAACACATTCTTCACAGATTGCAGACAACAATCGAACATAGAGATGTCAAACCTAGTACTTGATTCAAGCTATCTACACTGCAAAGATCAATGCTTTCTCTGTTAAACCTACCATCACTAATAAATCAGCAATCTGTTGAACAGGTGATCGTCGATCATTGAGGGGATGGGAGAAAACAGACTTGCACCATCAATATATATAGCTCATGCATCTCACTTCAAGAACGCATAAGTAATATGCCTGTAACTTTGGGGCCAATGTTGAGAGCGAAAAGCAGATGATTTCTTCTCCACATCCGCGACCTTGTCTTCTTCATCCTCATCCTCGACCTTCTTTTCTGTCGACTCCTGATGGTAGTAGATCTTGCCATCAACGGTGTTCTCGAAGAAAAGCTCCAGGTCGTTGTCGTCGCCCCGGAGAGTAGAAGTCGCCATTCGGGGCGATATCTCTAAGTAGACCCTAATCGCAATAGAGAGAGAGACGATCGATACGGGTGGAGCCTCAAAGGGAAGTGCAAGGACGAGGACGCCGGAATGAGGAGCGAAGGACGAGGTTCGGACGCCACCTGCGCCAGCTCCGCTCACTCGTATAAATCATCGCGGACCTATATCAAATCGAAATTTTTTTGGCCGCTCTAATTTTTCGGTTTTCTCTAAAATATTTCTCTTGCTTTTAAAATTATCATTTAACCCCTCAAATATCAAAAGCCCAAAATATTTCTCTCGCTTTTAAAAGTATCATTTCCTCCCATAAAATTCCATTCATTCGTAACGCACATGGTTGAAATGTTTCGTCGAATTAATTTATTTTCATGAAAAAAAATTCGATGTCTAACGATATTTAACAGACTCGAAATAATTAATGCTTTAAAATTTTCAAACTGTAAATTTATTTTCATTAAATTAAGTTACCTAATTCATCTCGACCTGATTTGTAAATGATATTTTTTACTGAATTAATTTTCTTGCCGAAAAGAGTTTGTCCACTAATGGTGTTGATAAAGTTATATTGGTTAAAAAGTTTTAAGTTTTAAATTATAAATTAAATTTTTAAATCAAGTCAAATTAAAACTTATAAAATTGGCATGGAATGACCATTAATTGATTTGCAAAAAGATTTTTATGTGACCCAAGCAGTGTTGATATACTCTAAATTTTTAGACTGCAAATTAATTTTAAATCAGATTGTGTTAACTAAAACTCAAGTCGTTTTGATTTCAATCAGCTGGCGCCACCTAAATCTCCATTATGTTATTTACAAATCAAACTATGATAAATATTTTATCAAATTCAACATCTTGGATTTAAAAATCTCAATATATGTTTGAAGTGGTCGATTTTTTTAATGCTAGTATATTCTGTTGTGTGCATTCCACGTGATTGGTAAGTTATTTAGCATTTAACGAAGTAGAAGCAAAATAATTTTTTAGAAAAAATAAAGAGAATTTTTATGATTTTTCAAAATAAAGAAAATAACTTAATGTTTGAAAAGTATGTACTTTAGATTTTTAAAAATAATAATAATAATTTTCAATCCTCCACAAGCACTTTAATATGATTCAATTTTTATCAATGATAATTTTATAAACAGATAAATCTAAATACCTAGTGGATCAAATCATAGCATTTTATTCTAATATTTACATTATATTTGTGATACTTCTACTAAGGAAACAATGAAATCATCTTTTAAGATAAGACTATGTCTCAAGAGCTAGAACAACTATATTTATTCAGGTAATATCATAAGAAAAATTGCTAAATATTTTTTAATCAAATTGTTTGCATAAAAATAGAGTTTGAAATTTTCGATTTAAAAGGCACACAACTTTATTGACTGAGAAAGACAATTGTTGTTTGACTATCTATTGAAGCAAACAGGACTCTCGTGACAAGTAATCAAAAAGCAAAGATATTGCCCCAGAAAAATACATTTTGCAATTTTCTTATCTCCAAAGAATTCTTTGTTGTAGTGACTTTATATTTCTATTCATTTAAAATTAGTTTCAATAAATATATCATTGATTTTTTTTCTTTCAAAACAGAAAGTTAAATTTTAATTGCTTCACTTTTGCCAAGAATTTTGGAGAACCGTAAGAAATACAGTTAAAATAGAATGGAAGTATATATAATGTTAAAATCATTAAAGATTTCAACTAAAAAATGATAATAATATTAGCATCTTAGATATCCATGAGTTTAGTCTACGTCAAGAATCAGCATTGTCGTATTAGACTAATCATAAATTTTAAAAATTAATCCAAATTTAATTCACGCTAATGATAAAAAAAAATAATAACCCAGTACATAAAACACATGTTATATAGGAAAGGATACATTATACATAGTCTTACAATACTTTTTATAAGAGACTATTTTTAAAATTTAAACTCATGACCTTTTTGTCACAAAATAATAATTTTACCGTTACGCCAACGCTCCCCTTCAAATTCACACTAATTATATATCAGATATTAATTGATATATGTGCATATTTCCATCATAAATATTATTAGCGTGATACTATAATTATATTTGCTAATACTATTAGATACAACCCAACTGGAACTGAAATTAATCTAGAAAGGTACCTTAATAATTTAATCCTTGACTTACAATAAATTAGAAATACAAAACCCAGTAAAGTTTAATAAACAGATAAAAACATTAAATTAAAAAAGAAACCACCCAAACAAAAAATCCCAACTTCGTGGAGCAGTCTCCGATTTGACAAACAAAAAGACATCAACCAATTGTTGCAACAGATGTACCTCACATATATAAAGATGCAAAAATTGCACAGCTAATTTTCTGTGCCAGTGTTTAGTTCGGACAGCAGAGTAGTAAGCTCCCCTTTCTGATGAAGTTTCACGGTATCTGTAACAGAAATAAAAGGTCCAATGCAACATAGAAATGGGCATTACTTTTATGACTTCACTAACAAGGATTTTAAGACAACAGTACGTCGGTAGATCGTCTTGGTAGTTTAAGCATATTATGTTGGTCGAGAGCAATAAAGGATAAAAATAGGTTGAGGTATAATGAAAATGTTAAAGAGCAGTAGTTTCTATTTGTTAGAATAACTGAATTGATTATAGTGGAAAATGTAATCGAGATGTGAGTTCCAGAGTCAAAAGACTAGAAATATAATTTCATCTAATATTTTTGACATGTGGAGGAAGGTCACCAACCCAAAATAAGTAATTTTGATTTTTAAAAAAAAATCTTTATGAGAATTTCAATGATTAGAATCTCAAGTTGAAAAGGTCTTCAACTTTGTCAACATTTTTAACCCATTTTAACTCAAAAACATTTTTACTTTGTTAATCTCACTCTAATGAATCCAATGATATCTAAATTTGTTAAAGAATGATTAACTATCGACCATAAAAAAAACTAGAAAGAAAAAAGATTTGATTCTCTGGTGGTATGGGTACTTTTGATATATAAAAGACACGTGTGATCTGGACAAAAACAAAGTAGAGTGCGGGATTTAAAAACAGAAAACAAAAAACTTGACATGTCCACATACTTGAAAGAACAAACTGGTAAGTTGGAGAATCATTATCCACAAATGAAGCTAAAGTATAAAGGTAACAGAAAAGTACCTGTACAGCCACCAATATGTTTGCCTCCTGCACCAAGGAAAAAATTTGGTCAATCATGGAAAAATTGTCAGCCTCCTTTCCCAAATTTATGTGATTAGATAAATGGACCATTTCCTATGATCAACTATTAATGCCGCAGGTTCAACTAAGAAGAGATTAGACCACCTTTGCAAAGATGAAATGTGCCACCCCCAGTTTAATCCCACTTGTACGGACTAACAAACTGTTTTATAAACTTCATAAAAGCTAGCATTAATTTAGGTTTGGACATTTTAGCCTTGAGGTGTTGAAAAAAAGCAACTGTTAATAGTCTAACCACCATTGGGTATTAATGTTGCTAATTAGAAATATTCTAAGCTATGAGTAAAACTTTAGGTCTTCAAGGGATGTCAAGCCTTGATTGAGATGATTGTGATATTTTAATTTAGTCTTGCATGGGAACTTGTGAATTAAAAAAGAAGCTTTATAAGTTTGGATGAGTGAGTTATTATTAGCTTTAGCTTAAGCATTTTAAGTAGATGTTTGAGCTTAACATGTCAATGAGTCAGTTTTCATCTAAGTAGGCCATGCCATAATGACATATGAGGTGCAAATAACATGAGAGATGCAAAATAAAGTGACAAGGTAAAAAAAGGTCTAGAAGTAAGAAGGAAATCACAAATACAATTTTGATTTTATGGGCAAATTGTTATAATGGAGATCTCTATAGGTTCCAAACTGTATGCAATCAAACTGCACTTCTTTGTTTATTTTCCTTCTAGGAAAATGATTCAAACGCCTTGAATGTGAATGGACCTCAGTTCCACCAATCTTGATCTGGGAATCAATACGACACAAAACCTCATACTTCAAAGTCCAACATCAACTTTAGTGGAAAACAGAACTATGAAGTTAAGGTGGACTTGGATGAATAAATCAATCATATGATGCTGGCCTCTGTAAATGATTAAGATTATTTCTTGTTGAACTTGATCCTCAGAAACAAGCACAATGATTCTAACAATCAGCATCAAATGTTTTGGAATTAATAGCACCAGCAGTTTGCCATTTTCTGTGATCTTTATATGTATTAACATAACAGTGTTTTTTTGTGAGTATGGAGTGAAGGAGGTAGATACCATGAACATGTTTTCCATTCACATGATTGAGAATTATGAGAAATTGCATACAAACATAAAGTAAACTTAAAATAGAAAAGATCCACTGGATGAAGCTTGTGAAAACAAAAATGTTGGTGTTTATTGCATACCGATGAATACGTTAGGAGCAGTAAATTGCCCTGTCGCTCTCTCCAATGCTTGGAGAGGTTCCAAGGGGAAGAGGCAGCCTGCTTGGTTCGTCGCGGAGAGATTCCAAGGGGAAGAGGCAGCCTGCTTGGTTCGTCGCGGAGAGGTTCCAAGGGGAGGCCTGCTTGCTTCGTCGCGGAGAGGTTCCAAGGGGAAGAGAGCTAGGGCACGGCGTCGCGGAGAGGTTCCAAGGGGAGGCCTGCTGGTGCTTCGTCGCGGAGAGAAGAGGAAGGAGGCAGAGGTCCTGAGGGGAAGAGAGCTAGGGCACGGCGACGCGGAGAGAAGAGGAAGGAGGCAGAGGTTCTGAGGGGAAGAGAGCTAGGGCGCGGCAACGCGGAGAGAAGAGGAAGAAGGCAGCCTGCTTGCTTTGTCGCGGAGAGTTTCCAAGGAGAAGGGAGCTAGGGCACGCCGAGTCTAACGCGAGGGGAGGGGAATCGCGTATGAAGCGGAGAGAGAGGGGCCGAGGTGGAGTTGGACACGTGCGCTGCCAACTGTGTCGCGGAGCTTCGTCGCGGAGTTTCGTCGCGGCAAATATCATTCCCCCTTTTTTAATTACTTGGAACTCTTATTATCAATTTCTAACTTTGTTTGGGATTGATGGTGTGAATGTTAATTATCTTAGTTGAATAATCCATTTGATTGTGTTCCATGTGGTAAAATTTTGCAAGCTGAAACTTGTAATTTTAATAAAGAATGTATATTATAAGTTTGAAAAACTATCCATGTATTACCTTTTAAAAGGGTTGGACAAAATTTCAATTCAATTCAATTGAAAAAACCGACCCAACTAAATTAATTTTAATATTCAATTTAATTAATTTGGAAGTTTGTTTTATATTTTTTTTATTATTTCACTTAAATTGGTTCAATTTGGATTATGAAATTTAAAAAACTATTAAACCGATTATTAGGATCTTAATTTAAATTATAAAAATTTATTATATTGGAGTTTATAAGTTTCATTTGTGCGAATTTAATAGTAAAAATAAATCAATTCAGTTGAAAAAAAATCATTAGTTTAGTTTTAACAAGTTCAAATTTGGACGGTTCGATTTTAATCGAAGACTAAACCTTAACTTCTAAGGTATATTAGGGTTTGATGAGATTCAAATATAAGTCTAATTAAGGGCGAACAAAATTTCTGTTCCACTAAAATAACTGATCAAACTGTAATAATTCAAAATTTCAATTCAATTAATTTGGAAATTTATTTTTTAAAAAAAGAATATTAATTATTTTAGTTAAATTGGTTTAGTTGAATTTTAAAAATCAATTAAATTTTTTCTTAAAAAATTTAAGAGGTTCTTAACTTAAATTATAAAAGTTTATTGTATTAAGCTACCTTTAAAGGTGTATTAGAGTTTTTTCTACTCAAGTAAATACAATTAGGGGCAAGGAAATTTTTTGTTCAACTGAAATAATTGACCGAATCATATTAATGCAAGAATTAATGCGGTTAATTTGGAAATTATTTTTTAAAATATCATTTATGTTAATTATATTTAGTTGATTTTTCTTATAAATTTTAAAAATCAGTTACATCAATTATTTTAAAAAAAAATATTAGGGCCTTAACTTAGAGTATGAATGCTTAATGTTGTGACTTTCTCTTTATTCCGTGAATGAATATATTATAGTAAAATTTGTTTAGGATTAATTAAGGAGACGAACTGAATTTATTATAATTTATTATTAGTGACTTACGCGCCAATCACGTCACTGCATTTAACTGGCCCTTTAGCCCAATCGCAAACTCCCATGACGAACACATTAATTGGCTGAACCAGGTTTAACTCGTGCTCGAGCCCGAACCCATTGCACGACCCCTCAAATTAATGTAAACCGGATTTTATATAATTATGAGGGAGCAAATCCTAAATATGGATTATTTAGGGGTCTACAAGTTAAAAACACAGGGCGTTCCGAATACTAGCAGGTTGCTGCATTGCTGGCGAGCGGCTTTTCACTCCGTCACCGACGGTTTGCCGGCCGCGCGATTTCCCGGCCGCGCGATTTCCCGGCCGCTTGCCTCCTCCCAGGTCAAGAGGCTCGCTCCTTTCCCGGACCCCTCCTGCTTTATTTGCGAATCTGTGAGGGTTAGGGCTTCGGTTCGGCTGGGGGACGCGCCGTACCAATGTGCTATTGAAGAAGCAGCCGGCGTCTTGCGAGAGAAGGAATCGCGGAGGAGATGAGCGTATCGAGGTTTATAAAGTGCGTGACTGTGGGGGATGGTGCCGTCGGTAAGACTTGCATGCTAATCTCTTACACTAGCAACACTTTCCCCACTGTAGGTTGATGAAATCTCGTGTTTTGGGGCTCTTTTCAGTTCTATTGTTGCTTCTTTAGTTCGAGGTCTGGGGATTTGTGGTTGAAATTTTACATTTGAAACTGGTCTACCTTATTCTTAAAGTACTCCGCTGTTCTCAGGAATGTTGGACTTATTGCTTTAGAAATTTCGATTTCTGATCCAGGCTTCTCTGTAAAAATTATCTTTTTAGAACTCTAGACTTTTCAATCTGATCGCATGGCAATAACTATTCCAAATCAAGGATCTGAATATGCAAATAACATTCCCCGTGGCGTTGAGTAAAAATTTGTTGAATTGGGTTTCGGTAGATACTGGAAAAAGCATCCCTAGGCAAGGTGTTGGTTGATATTTTGTTCTGGAAAAAATGCGGTGAAAGATTTACTTAGTTGTGTTGCCTATCCAGCTCTTGCTTTGGGGTATTTTGGAACACAAATTTGATCTGTTTATCATTGTTATTACAGATTTGAAGGATGAAAATTTTATGGAAGTAGTATTTTTTTCAGATAATTTAAAGTTTCTGTCTTCTGGACAGGATTATGTTCCCACAGTTTTTGACAATTTCAGCGCCAACGTGGTGGTTGATGGAAGCACAGTTAATCTAGGTTTGTGGGATACTGCAGGTAAATTGTTACTTTTCCTCTCTTTTTCTT
The DNA here is from genome assembly GCA_037833815.1 of Zingiber zerumbet. Classification (NCBI taxonomy): domain Eukaryota; kingdom Viridiplantae; phylum Streptophyta; class Magnoliopsida; order Zingiberales; family Zingiberaceae; genus Zingiber; species Zingiber zerumbet. The sequence goes on from JBBMJZ010413095.1 coordinate 17,124,440, forward strand.
GCTTATATTTATTTTCTTCTTTTATTCTCTACCTTCTTTATATAGTTCTGGCTAACAGGATATATCTTGCTTTGATTGGGACAGGCCAGGAGGATTACAACAGGTTGAGACCTTTGAGCTACCGTGGTGCAGATGTGTTCTTGCTTGCATTTTCTCTCATCAGTAAAGCTAGCTATGAAAATGTTGCCAAGAAGGTGGTATACAAGATGCCTTCGTTTATTACATTTTTATTTCAAACTCTGATTTTTACAACTTTACTGAATTTCTGATTCCTTGTTTTGATTATGATTTCCAGTGGATTCCCGAGCTTAGGCATTATGCACCTGGTGTGCCCATAATTCTTGTTGGAACAAAGCTAGGTAACCTTAATTACCATGATACTCGAGTTTGTTTGCACTTTCTATTTGCATTTTTGTTTGGTCAAATTCACTAGAAAGGTATGCATTTTGTGTATATTTGTTCTTGTGTTTTTGTTGTATTTATGGAAAAGTTTGAGTTGGTTTCAAATGTAGTTCTAGTGGTAGCAGTTATAAGTCAAGGAAAACCTTGACAGCTGTTGTTGTCTATTGCATCAACGCACAGTCAATGGATAGGAGATGAAGTTGGGTTTGTGCGATCATATAGAGGAAAAACAATATACACAAATTTTACTTCTTATAAACAATTGTTGTGTTTGGTAAATTTCACATTAGTATAACTATAGCCCTGATTTAACAGGATGCTTAGAGAATAAAAAGCTCTCTTGAGAATGACTTGGTTTCTTCCATTGGACCATCCAATTTCCATTGCACAATTGGGAAGATGGTGGATTTTATGGAATTCATGTAGATTGATTGCAGAACAGGAGTACCTGCTCCATTTAAGTTGTGCACCAAAGTGGAGTCAATAATTAGTATAGAGTTATGAATGATAATTTACCCCGGACATAAGCTACCTAACTGAATTCAAGATTTAAGCTTGTTTGATCTGAATGGATGCCCTTTGACACATTTAGTTTCAAGCTTCCATGACTTTGATTGTTGGTTTCAACTTGTTGAGGACATTTTCATGTTTAAAAATTTGAATTTGGTGTGAGTCCTACTGAATGTAGATTTCATGTGACATTCCGGTGTGTTTTACAGATCTTCGGGATGATAAGCAACTTTCATAGATCATCCGGGTGCTTTTCCCATAAGTAGTGCTCAGGTAAATCTGCTTTAGATTGTTCTGTAATTTGATGTGTATCAAGTTCCTCTGCATCATTAAACATCGCGTAGGTCAATACAATAATGTTTAGGGGGAGGAACTAAGGATGCAAATAGGTGCTGCCGCCTACATAGAGTGCAGTTCAAAGACTCAACAAGTATATCATTCTCCATTTTTCCCACTTCATGTTTTAAGTTCATTCACATTTTTCCCTAAACGTGACAACGCCGTATAGAATGTTAAGGCAGTATTTGATGCCGCCATCAAGGTTGTTCTTCAGCCGCCAAAGCAAAAGAAGAAGAAAAAGCAACAGAGAAATTGTTCCATCTTGTAAAAATCAAGCACAAATAGATGGAATCAACGCACGATGATAGAAGGAAAAAGGTGCTTTCTGAGCATCAGCTTGTTTGTTTCGTCTATGGCTTGTCCATAATCTGCAACTTGACCTAAAAATGGTATGTACTAATGCAGGAAATGTCATTTGGAGTATATGTTCTGGTTGCAGAAACACAGCACTGAGTTTATTATATTTTGATTAACCACTCGAACATTGTTCAAAGCCTGCCAGGTTGGTAAACCAGAGCATGAATGTGACAATTAGAATGCTTCGACTTAATTCTCCATCATTTTAAGTTGATTCTGCTTTCAGACGAGCAAAAAAGATCATCAAGACACTCGACATTCTGGTCACATTAGTCAGCAATGTTAGATTAAGTTGGAATTTCACCTAGGACCGTTGGGCCGGCTAGAAGGAAGGGTTGAATAACCCTGTAAAGATAAAAACAAATCAACCATTTTCGAACTCTTAAACTGACACTTGCATAAAATAATAAGCAATAAATAAAATCAGAAAAATAAAAGGCACACCGAGATTTACTTGGTTACAATCGGGGAGGTTGTTAATCCAAGAAAGCGTAGCACTAGTGTCTCCTTCAGGCGGA
>JBBMJZ010413095.1:17206226-17223813 GCA_037833815.1 Zingiber zerumbet
TCAATGGTTTGAGACAATATGATCAAATACCTCATCAGTGTTCAATCTAAAGCTGTGGTATCATTTTACATAACTCAATGATTTTCCTGCATCATATTGTCACGTTACAACACAAGATTATCTATCAATAGACATAACATGAAACATAATAAAGACTCAAACATGCACAAATAAAGCAACGGTTAAACAAAAGCAATTAAACTAAACAACCTTAACAACGATTAACCAAAACCTAATTATGCATAAAAGTTAAACTTGTACCACATTGTCACCCTATGACACAAGATCAAGATTCATGCATAAATGAAACTAACCGAGTGCAATAACAAACAAACTATCATGCATAACAAAACTAATCAAAGTGCAATAACAACAATCAAACATCAATAAGAAAATAACACAATCAACAAATAAGTAAATCAACTAAGCTAACCAAACTCTCTTCCGCGATAATACACCAATCGACTACCTCCACCGTCACACGGAGACCCGGATTTGGAACGCCAGCCTCGGTGAACTATAACACAACTACTGAATCTCTGATCTACAGCTCCCGAAGGCACAAAGTTGATAGTTTAGATGGAATAGGAAATAAATTGCAGCATCAACAGAAACTAAACAGAAATCAAAAGAGAATTTGCTTTGCCGGAATTGCATACACCACTGAGACTGAGGTTGCTGGAATTCCTGCCTTCGGAATGCCGTCCACGAGAGTTCACCGCAGCATCAGCCTTGGATTTGCTTTAGTAAGTTTTACCGGAATTGAAGAACAGAGGCTGAGTTTGAAGATGATGAGCTTCTGCCAGAGTTGGATGCACCACTGAGGTGGAGGGGACTTCTGCTTTCGGAACACCGTCCACAGGAGAACACCGCAGCATCCACCGGAGAAGATGAGGATGAATCGGCCGACTTCCTCCTTGGAATCTTCCGCTTTCACAACGCCGTCCGCGGGAAGAACATCCACTGAGGAAGGGATGGAAAGGGATGCCTCGCCGGAGGAGAATGCTCCACCGTCAAGGATACCCTAATTCTGAGCTCACTGTGCCGTCGCTGCTCACAGAGGTCCACCGGAGATGCTGTTGTCCGTTGTCGGATTGAGGAAGATCGCGAGAAGAGGAACTTGGGCGTAGAGGACCGGCTGGCGGCAGTGAAGAGAAGAAGAGGTACCGCCGGCCGGAGAGAAGAAAAGAGAAAAACTGTTGTGCCCTAGCCGCCGCTGTAAATCGCGAACAGAAGAAACGCGAGGAGAATGGGGGCGAAGCACTGTGCCGTGTGTGAGGAAAAGGTTTCTTAACGGGTTGCCGGGTTTGGGTTAAGGAGGTGAGGAGTTTGAGTAAGATCCGGATCCAATAAGAGAAGGAAAATTGGGTTTTTAAAATTGGGCTTGAAGAGTGGGCTTTTGGATTGGACTTGAGGATTGGGTTTAAAGAGTAGGCTTTTGGATCAAATTTGAATTGGAGCTCCACTTCTTAGATGAACTCTTGGATGCTTTGATATCGATCAACGGTCCAGATCGCTTTAAATCAGAATGAAGGGCTGAATCACTTAGATCTGAATGAAGGAACAAGATCTCTCTAGATCAGGATCAACGGTCCATATTGATTCAGCTTGATCTCCTTCATTTGACCTACAAATCAAACCAAATTCGATCCGGCTTGACCCTAATCCATGGCGATGAGTTTGAGAGGAGAAAAGGATCGGAAGATTAAAACCTAATGTAAATCATCATCTAAGTTTATATATAAAAAAATATGAAAAAAATTTGCCCCAAGTGCCTAATTAAAGAAATTGGTAACACTTTAAAAAATGTTACATGTATAATATAAAAGTGTTTCATATTCTTATAATTATTGCAACACTTATAAAAAGTGTTGTATTTATACAATAAGTGTTGCATTTTCTTATATAGGCAACACTTATTTAAAGTGTTGCAAATTTTTAAGAAAATTTCTCCTGTTGTAACAGTTTATAAAAGTGTTGCTTCCAAAGTGATGTCTTACCCTCAAATTGTAGTAGTGTCCTCTCTAATTTGGCTAACACAGCATTATGAGTGTGAGCCTATATATAAAGGTCTGCAATCGAACTACTCGACAAATCATGAGATCGAAAGATAGTGATCTACTCTTACCTACCTAGCAATCAAGTAATATTCTGTATCCTTCTCATTGAATATTCCATGTTTACAGCACCAAAATATGGAAGGGCATCTCTTGACCAACCCTAACATAACATAGATTCCCAATTATTCCAAATCGACTTTATTTTTTGTTCTTGTCTTGCATAGAATAAAGAGATGTCGAGGAGGAAGAACCAGATGTTCTTATCCATCACTGCTTTTGCTTGCAAACGATTCTTTGCCTGTGGTAGGTTTCGATAAGTCATGTCGTCTTCTATAAGAATAACCTAACTTTCACTTTCTTATAAAAATAATTTAATATATTAATAATTCTTTAATCGGCATTTTTATAGGAAAATTTACATGCAATCTTCATTGGCAAATAAAATTTTAAATACAGTCTCTCTTTGACAAAAAAATCTTTATTTCCACTATCTAGTCAAACATATTTATATCTAATTGACTTTGATATTTTTAGATATAAAAAGTCCAAAAATGAGTATAATTTTTCTTAAATTCAGTATATTAAATTAGAATCTAGTATATTTTCTATCATGATTTTTTTTTCACCGATGAAAAATATACTATATTTTCTTTAAATGATATTAAATTCAGGAGACATTATATTAAGTAGGAAAAATAGCTGTGTTCAATTTAATAGAAAATATACTCGATTCTAGTGTAAAATGCTGAATTTAATAGAAATTATACTCATTTTTAGAGTTTTTTTTTACCTTAAAAGAGATAATTTTAATAGAAAATGCTGATTTTAAGAGAAATTATACTCGTTTTGAGACCTTTTGTATCTAAAAAATCTGAAGGATAATTAGATAATAATATTTGTATGAGGAAGTTGAAGTAAATAAAACTTTACACGTAGGAGTAGAAATAAAGCTTTTTAATGATGGGGAACTATATACAAAGTTAAAGTTGTGATTAAAATTTTTACTTTAATTTATCGTATTTTTTTATTGAACCAGATAGTAAGTACCTCTTGATTGATTTTAATTGGATTTAATTTTAAATTTTCTAACCGAAATAATTACACTATTTACAAATTTGATATTTTTTTAATTAGAAACCTATTGATAATATTAATTAGTAAGTATTATTGTCAAGGTTTTGTAACCAATGTAATTTGGAAGGGGTATAATAGGAATGTAGATTTGCGATTCAGTGAAATGTCGATTTTTTAATTGGTGGTAAATGAGTTAGATTTTTTTTTTAAAAAAATTATTAGGTCGGTGAGTTCTGGATCGCCTGCCGAAAGGGGCAACCACGTGTCGTTTTCCTTCTTTCCGGCCGCCATTTGGAAGTCGGAGAGAAAAAATTTACAAATTCCCTCTCTTTTTTTTCCTAAGACGATTTCATTTAGCTCCTTACAGTTTGCTAATTCTTTAGTTTCGCCCTTACACATCTCATTTTTATGACATTCTTTCTTATTATATTAATCCAACCTTTCTGTTCATCGCACACTTTCTTACTCTTCGGTTACCCACCCTACCTACCTGCCTACTTGGCGGGTTTGTTCGCCTGTGGGGCCCAGCGTGTCAGCGAAGGTGGGTCTGGTAAGCTACTGAAGAAAGAGCAGTTTACGAGAGATAACTAATTAAATCTCCTTTCGCCGTGAAACCGAAAAGTATAGGGAGCTGGTAGTAAATTTGCAATTTAGTGTGTATTTTCTAAAATTAATTTATATATATTTTTTTGAAAATTGAAGCGAGATTAAATCTGGAATAGAAAATTGTATTTATAGGCAACAAGTGGATGCCACCGCCACTCTTTCCTCGCTTCGGTCGCGGAGGAGAAGCTTCCGCCCGCCATGGCGGCACCGCTCGCCCTCGCCGGTGTTCCCCAGGCCTAGGGTTTCCCACCGCTTTGGCGCCGCTCAGTAAGCCCCTCCAATCTCCATGCTTCTCCTTCATCCTTCATCCGTCATCCTCCTCATCCTCTTTCCTGTTCAGCACCTGCATTTGGCTACCGCGTCTCGTAGAATTTCTTCTACCTGAAAAATTGCCGAGGATGGTGACCGAGGCGAGGGTGTTTATTGATCTGATTTTTCGATTTGTATTGTCGGATGTCCTTTGTTTTTCTTGTTTTCCTGTTCGCTTTGTATTAACCTATACGAAGCTTTTCCCCTTCACGGATTTGATCGAAATCGAGATCGTGAAATTTGTTTTCCTGCTATTTGTTTTGTCTTATTGGACGTTTACGTTGAAAATATTTTAATTTAACTATTGGTTTTCTCGCTTTGGGGGTTTATGGTGCTTGAAAGATGTTTACTTCCCGAACTTGGATGGGTGTGGTGGGAATTCTTGTTTGTAAATCTCACATAAAAAATAGATGGATGCTTGACGATTACTTCCTCCTTAAGGAATGCTGGAAACGTTTCATCAAGCACAGGATTGCATGGTGGATGGTCGAACAACCTGTGAACAAGAATCCAACTTTTTGAAGTGACTGAGAAATACCATGTTTTTAAAAAATGAGACTTTTGAGTTGCTTTGTTTGGAGTTTATAGTGCTCGGAGAATATTTACTTTATGCTTGGGGTGGGAATTCATTTTTGGTCTGTGCTGATATTTAGACGGACGCTTGATGATTACTTTTTTCCTTTAGGTATGCCGAACTGTTTCATCAAGTATGGGGTCACATGTTGATTGATTGAATAACCTTTGAACAATATTCGAATTTTAGAAGAGGATCCTATTAACTTGTTTTCTGTCGGAAGATTGTTCTTTAGCCTTTTTAGGTGAAAATGAATGATACCTCGTAGATTAGGTTATTGGTCTTTCCTGTGAATTTTCCTGCAGACTTGAAGAATGCATCCTGTGGATGATCATTTAATTACAGTTTGTATGTGTTGGGAAATAGGTGGAGGATTGAATTATGAGCTCCTGGATTGAATTGTGAGTTCCAGAGTTTTGCAGAAAGGTGGTAAATAATTGTTTAGGCAATTGGAAGCATCTGCGTATTTTTCAATTATATTTTGCTGTTGTCTCTTTAATATCCTAAAATTGTTGCTGCCGGTCCCAAGCCCGGATACAAAAGGTTGAGTGTAACATCAAAATATGTGTGTATACTTATGAATATGAATCTTAAGCCTTGCATAGAGAGAGCTACATAGAAGATTCATGCAACCAACTCGAAATAGTTTTGTTGTTGTCTTCATTATGCCGGGTTCAGAAATTTTGTAATGCTGCTACTCTCTTTCTACCTGTTTATCTTCAGTGGTTTATCTCTTTGCTTGACTTGCCACATCTTTTATATTCTAAAATCAGTGTTTTAAGTTTGTAACTTAATTGTGATTATAAATTATTACTTGGTGTCTATTTCTTTAACTTCAAGATGGGCTTGATTATTGATGTAAGACACAAAAAAAATTGATAGGTAATGGGCGGTTGCTGCTGTTGTTCTTCCAGAGGAGCTGAATCACATAGAACACCAGCTTACTTCTATGTATGCATTCTGGATTTTTTTTTCTTATTAAAAAATTATTCCTGGATAGTAAACACAAATTTCGGTCATTTGTGAAAAAAACTTTAGCCGGATTTCTGGGATTAGATTCCATTTGTAGTTTCTTTTGTTATCTACAAATTTACAGGCAGTTTCACAGTTTACATTTTACCAAACTGAGAATGCTATTTTGAACTCAGATCAGTTTCAGTTTAAGCCAAAGTAGCTCAGAACTGTCACGCCATACAAAAATTCAACAGGATGATGTCTATGTTAATTGGATTCGGGTGCAAGTATCTGATATGGGTATGCATCTGAGTGTGACAGCTATTAGACTGGAAATATGACACACATCCATACCCATGGCTAACATGGCTCTTAGACTAAAAAAAGGCACCTGAATGATTCATGTAAATATGAAAATCGACAGTCATAATCCCAACAATTTACTGGCGATTTTTGACTTGGCTGCTTGCTCAGAATTCTGATTATATTTTATTGGTCTCTTCATCTCTTACTTCTGGTGACAGTTAGGGTATTAGTTACAGATATTAAATTTTATCTATACAAATGTTTGACATGGCCTCATAGTTCCAGTTTTTCAAGTTTCATTTGAACAGAGTTCATTTTCTTTGTTCTTTGTATTCTTTGTAAACCCATTCTTTTCACCTTTTTCAGTGTCCTCAAGACTTGGAGCGTGAACCACTTTCATCCAACAGCCATGTTACAGCTTCTGCAATCTCATCGGGACTACTAGTTGACACTAATCTGGACACATCCACTCCAGACACTTATCGATCACCTCCTGCACCCTTGCCCTTCAATGTCGGTTTAACAAGCTCACAGGTTGTGTTTCAAGATATTGGAAGTCATGGAACCAAAACAGATCAGAGAATTGAAGAAACAAATGACAAATTTGAAATTTCGGACTGCAAAAGCAAAACTGAGAGTGAGCATAGTTCTCCTAAGGTTACTGAAAATGAGGTCAATAAGCCTCTTATCTCTACTACAGATGAGGAGGATGTTTGCCCCATTTGCCTAGAAGGTGATCTTGATATTTCCAAAAATAATTTACGTTCTATATTGCAATTATTGAGATATGTAGCCCATGAGACTAGCAGCATGTTTGGTTTGCAGGAGTAGCTATTTTAATGAATAACTATTCTTGTGTTTGGTTTAGTGTTGCTAGAATTAAATTCATGAGCTGAATTAACGCATATTTCTATTCTATTCTTACTTCATTACATTTTTCCATTCACCGAGAACAATTATTTTATTCTTTGTCAATGCCATGTGGTGAATCAAATGCAGCATAAGTTTTATATGTATTCTTTTATATGCATACAGTAAAAGCAACCATATGATTGTTAATACCCATCCAGATAAGCTTATTCCTTTTTAGTTAATAATGCCTCTTGTGATTCAAACCATTGTTTAATTCTCGATCAGAGCTGAGGTTTCTTTCTAAAGTGAATAGTTGTGTACCATTTTGCCCATGCCGACACATGATGTTGGTCATACTGATGAAATGGAGGAAGAAACTCATATAGAGGAGATGGAAACACATCCTTTTCCACCAGTGTTGTAGAAAGCCTCACGATGCAAACAAAGCCTCTAGGTCTCCACCTCACGTCACGGATAATGGAAACCCTAGTGGATCCAAATCCTAAATTAGAATTGCCTTATATCTGTTTGCCCTAAATGAAAATGGGATTTCAGGAGCATTTAGAGTCCCAAGCAGAGGAATGATTCTGAGGAAATCAAGGATGATGCACGAGGAAGAATTTTGAAGAAGGATCATTGTGATGCTGTCATTTGAGTTTCAGTGCGAGAGTAAAATGGTAAATCTCGATAGTGCCTGTCAACACAATACAAGATATTAATCCATGATTCAAACATTAACATCAAACAACTCATCATAGTTATAATCATGAAACCTGTGTTGGTGGGATCGGCTTGATGAATTTTGTCCTTTCATTGAGCTCTATATATAGCTATAACACCAACATAAGAAGACATTGAATTTTGATTAATTCTTTGTTGAGCCATCGTGCCCATTTTCCTGAGAATGTGCATATCACCACTTCTTCAGCAATGCAAAGGATTAGAGCTTACACAGTTTGATTGGTGATATTTCTCTTTCTATTATTTTCTCATCTTTACTACTTTATGTTCAGACAAAACAACTCGATATTTTCATTATAGAGCCTTTTTCTTTTCTTTAGAATTTTATTTATTGTTTATCTGTTGAAATTCCCTTTTGCTTACTTTTTGACAGAGTACGATTCAGGGAATCCTCGTATCAGAACTAGATGTCAACACGATTTCCATCTCTCTTGCATTCTTGAATGGATGGAGAGAAGTGATACTTGTGCCATCTGTGATCAGGTACAAGTTTTCCATGATGAAGGGATCCAAATGCCCACACCTTGCACACAAACTCTTTTTCTTGAGCTCCTCTTTCAACCCCTGATCAAATGATTTTTTTTTTTTTTTTTTTTTGGAAAAACTCACTACTAGTAGGCTCCAATAAAATTCAGAAGTCTTAACATAAAATTCTGATCAAGATGAAAATCTTCAAACCACCCCTCAAATTTGCTGGAGGAGACCTCAAAACAGGCTGTTTATATTGCCTACTTGTATTGCATTTTTTCTTCTTTTATATGCTTATCGAATGATCTAATTAATGAGCTAGTTTCCATTTGCAGATAATGACGATCGACGACTCTCCAGGAAATGTTTCAAATGCCCAACAACCCTTGTGAATAAACCTCCATCCCCCAAATCAAAGCATCTATATTTAATTTAATCGCCTTGGCGAAATTGTAGTATTTAGTTGGAGTTTTGGGTGATGAGTAAGTGTTGAATTCTTTGCGTTCCCTTATATCTGTGATCGAAACAGGAGGAAGAAAAAAAAGAAAACGATTATAATACTTGCTTCGAAATTATATATCATATATATATCATGTAAATTCTGTTTTTTTTGTTCTTTCTGATGTTCTAAATGAGAGAGGATGGTAAGTAAGCTCCAGGGTTAATGCAATGTCTTTTATATTTTGTCTGTGTAATTTTCTTCATTTCCCTTATGTTTAAATTTTCTATTGTCTAATCATTTTCATATTATACTTATTCTTTTAAACATTCATGGCGATCGAATTGCCTTTTTATCACTTAGATCACGAATTGATTAAGTTTAAGCTCAAAATTTTGAAAACAATTTAAGGTCTTTACCAATTTGATAAGCTAGCAGTCACTTTCGAATACTATTGTCTCCTTTGATATAGTTAAACCATTTTTAGGTGAAATCCAAACACTCTACTTGACTTAACCGACCAACTAATAGCGTTCATGCACCGATAGTTTGTAGAATCGCAACTCGGATAGTAAGTCATGAGCGATTGGAATCACTGTTTTTAAGTGAAGTCGGAGCAGGGTAAGTATGATTCTACACATTTCATGGGGTTTACTTTATTGTCCTTTGAATTGGACTATCTTATGATTTTTTTTCCCCCCCAAGGATTAGACATTAAAGATTCATCTTACCATTCTGATCCTAACCTATCCAATCATATCGATCCGATCTTAATCCCAGATTGATCTAGTATAGGATCGTGATCCTATGAACTATACACGCACCCCTTCTACACTATTCAACCAATAGGTGCCAAATTACTCAACGTTATCAAAAGTACATATAAAAAGCTTGAATTAAGACTTGGCCATGAAGCAATATAATCTACCAGGCAGACGGCAACAAACTAACAGCTAAACTCCAACTTATAATTAACTCCTAATTATAATTAATTAACCACAACTGGAACTAATTACTGGACACAAACAAAATACCTATTCTATAATAATTAATCATTTGTTTTGTAGTTTACTTGATCAATCAATGAAGAGTTTAACAGTGTTATATATATATAATATATATATGTATACAAGGCCGGCAACTGATGACTTTTTATCATATAATTAATTTTTACAGCTCTGTCATTAATCATTCAACACCAAGTCCAACATAACCCCAATTAATTAATCCTTAATTAAGTCTTTTTAATTATGTTTCCTATATATGAGCTTCCAGAGATCATGTTTCTTAATTATAATTAAATCATGGAAGGGGGTGATGGAAACAAGGAGATCATCAAGGAGGTGCAAGAGGTAGGAGAAGGAGGTGGTGGCGGTGAAAGAGGAGGCAGCGGCGGTGGCCGGATGTACGAGTGCATGTTTTGCCAAGGAGGCTTCATGACAGCACAAGCTTTGGGCGGCCACATGAACATCCACCGCTGGGAACGAGCCCGAATGATGTTGCAACTCGATCTTACTCAACCTCAAACACAACTACCACAACCACCACCACCACCACCACCACCTCCTCCTCCTCCTCTTTCCTTTTATGGCCTAATTACCGGTCCTCGCTTTACGAAAGGATCAAGTTCGAGTCAAGGAGGAGCCATGCTACTACCACCCCCTCCTCCTCCTTTCGATCATGGCCTAATTATTGATTGTTGCACCGAGAGAGGATCGAGTTCGAGTCAAGCAAGAGTAGTCTCCTTAGAATTGCACCGACCGCCCGATGGTAGGCCAAGCGCTGAGCTGCCACTTTTTCATGAGGATCATGATTCGCACAACGAAGATGAGTTGGATCAGAAGGAGGAGGAGGAAGAAGTGGACTTGGAACTTAGACTTGGACGGGGACGTATGGTATGAATTATACTCAAAGGTTTGTAGTTAATTTGATTTCATAAATTTGTTTCTGATCTCTGTGTATATACATATATATATACAGATTGTTAGTTAATTATGCATGCCTTTTTATTAATAATATTGTGATTCTTTCATAATATTTTGTGGACGAATTAAAATTGTGTGTATTGATAGAGCAACAAAGAAACCCTAATTATCTACATGAAATTTAGGGTTTTCAGACATGCACAAAACAAATGATCATACACATTTAGTTAGTGTTTTTTCACAAAATTTCTTTGTTCCTATATAAGCAAAGACACATAACAAACTTAATTACATGAAATTTAGGGGTTCTATAAATTAAAGAAGCTCTTTAGCAAGTATATGTACATAAAGGCAGACATAAAATTACATGAAGTTTAGGATTTCACCACACAACTTAACAGTTAAATTTAGATGGTATCGTCACTGCAATTAGGGTTTAATTCCAATGAAATTTTCTTGCAAAGTATGTAATTAAAGTCACTCGTACACAAACTTAAATGAATCATGAAATTTAGGGTTTCCAACACACATGTATATAAAGATTCAATTAACAACTTTTAGTAGTGTGTATATATGGTATAAGTTTCTTTAATTTGTATACATTTATGTAGTGTCAAGCTTATTGATCAATATTTGAGAAAATTATATATGCTAAATATGTATGACATCAATGGTTAAAAAGTTTAACTATGAATGATTAGTTTTGTGATTTCCCTCCATCTTGATCAATTATAAAAATTAGTTTTATGATCAAATTTAAATATTAGTAATAGATGTTTCAATCATCAATAACCAATTTTCAATGATTCATGGTGAATTAATCAACTTTAAAATATTTTAAAAATATTATTCTTATGTGTGCTATTGCATAAGTTTTTAGAAACATTTTATTAATATAAAATATTTATTAAATGGTAGTAAGTACATATTACTTGTAAATTAAATATGTATTATAAAATAAAATATAGTGGATTACACTTAACTATTTTTTTAGTATTGCTTCAAATTTATCTTTACTGATTTTACAAGTTCAATGTGTACTATCACGTAGCACAAAGAGTTATACTAATTGAAATTAATCATTTTAAAATCTTCAAACTTTTCTTCTCTCCTACAAATCCTTTTAGAATTGTTGCTTTCATATATAACCAATGCTATAGTGTCTATTCTAACTATTTAGTGCTAATACATTAGCATTATCTATATAACCAATGCTATAGTGTCTATTCTAACTATTTAGTGCTAATACATTAGCATTATCCAAATTGTCAGTCTCGTCTCCTATTTCATGTGATAGGACTATGCCAAGTAATTATCACACCCATCTCTTCCCACATGAAACCTAACAATTTCGTCCTCTTGGGATGGTACGGTGGTTGAAACATGAGGTATTATCACATAAGGTCTTATGGTCAAAACTCGATACGTCCAAGTACACCTTTTCCCATGCCTTGACCACTTGCACTAATTGATAGTAGTCATCCATAATTTATTTATTCCGTGTTAATTTAAGGACGAATTATCAGGGACGTTAGGATGAGCGAATCATCTTTTACTATATGAAATCTAAAGGTCTCAATGACAAGGTGAAACGAGCCTTCAAAATAAGATTGCCCATCGTCTTGGTCATCCAAGATCAAACAAGTTGTCCTTGTTTATCATTTAAGAAGTTAACTCTCAATTATGATTTGACTTATACTTACATCAAGACATTGAATGTCTACGATAAAATTAAAATCGCTTCCTATATGTTATTCTCATAAGACAAGTAAAAATATCCTCGACAAATCCTACAATCATAATTTGATCACAATTTGTTTATTTCCATCAGATTGGTTATTAGTATTATCATGTACCATTATATCAATCTTACATCTTGAAATGTTGTGAAACTACCATGTCTACACTAAAGTTTATTCTTAAGGATTATAATTTTTTTATCACAAATTATAATCCTTAAGACTAACTTTCATGGTAGTTTCGGTAATTACTATTTTTTTACTTAGCTACATCAGAATAAAGACATTTCATCACTATTTTTTTTATCATTAGCTACTTATTATAAAAATCAATCATTATTTGGTGACCGAATTTTAAATCGGCCATAAAATAACGATTGATTAGTAATTTCGGTAATTAATTTTTCACTTTTACTTTAATTTATCATCAAATTAAAGATCAAAATAAAATATAGTTATTAAATAAAGGCTTATTAAAATTTTTGATCTCGAATTAATGAGAGAGCAAAGACATTCTGTCGCTATTTTTTTCTATTTTATTTTTTTTATATTATTACTAGCAATCGATTTTAAAAATTGATTGTTATTTTATGACCGAATTTTAAAATTAGTCATAAAATAATGATGGATTAGTAACTTACATCATTAATTTTTTCACTTTATTATAAATTAAAATTGAATTAACAACCAAAATAAAATTCGGTAGCTAAGTAAAAACAAATTTAAAATTTTTTATTACAAATTAATGACTGAGCAAACACATTTTGTTGCTATTTTCCACCTTTTTTATCATTAATGATAGATTTTTAAAATCTATTGTATTTTTATATTAATTATAAAATAATGACTTATTAATAATTTAGATGGTGAAATTTTCATCATTACTTATCAAATTAACTGTCAAAATACAATACTGTTATTAAATAAAGATGGATTAAAATTTTAACGACTAAGATCCACACCATCTCAATATTTTTCAACTCAAACAAAAAAGCCAATGGGATACATCAACATTTATACAAGTGAAGAATTGTTGATAACAAGCATACGAAGACAACATGGAGAATAAAGAGAAGTTAAATTGTATTGAAAAAAATAAATTCAATAATGCAATAACTTGCCTTCAATTGAAAAAAATTTATTCAATTGGTTACTATGATCTGTAGTACTATAACATAGACAAGATAAGCTCACTCCAATCAAATGGATTGCTCACTTGTACATGTTTTCATAAGGCTATGAGAAAGTGGTCTGCAGAAAATTCAATATATTGAATCGTTAGCTTAGCGTTTATCCATTCAATATATTGAATCGTTAGCTTAGCGTTTATCCCATTTACAGCAACAACAAAAGCATCGTGAATAAACTCTCGTTGTATATTAGTAGCATGAGAAAGAATGAATCACACTTTCTCCTGTGATAGCTTTTTGCGGATGACCGTATAAGAGATGCAAACTTGCATTGTATAAATCAACCATGTGATATGTATTCATAGCGGGTGTGAGGCATGACATCAAGCCTCATTTTTTGAGCCAGATTATAGCGCAGAAGGAACCAAGGAAAAAAGATACCCTCCACATAAGTAAAGGTACTAACTCTCTCTGCAAAAGATCCCGTAGATTTTATCCATTGACAAGCCCAATTAACTTTCCGAGCGATTGAGGGAATCATCTCATGAAAGAGATACTATAATAAATTTGACTATAGTTGCCACAACAATTATTCTATTTACAGTATGCATCACACGCTGCACAACTAAAAATTATTGAAAGTGATGCAGATATTTAGTATAAGAAAGTATAACTTCGCATGAACAGATGTATGCTCATCTGAAACCTGTAGAAGACACAAGCATGGGGGAGCATCACGCCCCAAAGGAGGAACCAAGCCAAAGATAGGATGCCTCCGGATACATGGCAATGTGTATCTGTCACTTAACTATTTTGTAGTATTGATTCAAATTTATCTCTAGTGATTTTACAAGTTCAATGTGTACTATCTAATAGCACGGAGACTTATAATAATCATTTTAAGATATTCCTACTTTTTCTCTCTTTTACAAGTCTCATTAAGTGAAGAACACCGATTAGTGGCTGAAATATTAGTCACTAAGGCTCCGTTTAGTAGAGGTGATAGGATTAGAAATGGGTTAATTAGGATAGGATTGGAGGTAGGATTAATAATCACTCCCCATGCCTAGGGATTGTGAATCCCACTCACAATCCACCCTAATCCTACCCCTAAACCACCCTACCAAACAACATATTATTTAATTTACTTGTTGAAAACATAATCTTAATCCTATCACCCCTACCAAACGGGGCCTAAGTGAACTTAGGGACTGATTAGCGATCAAATTTTTCAATCTCAATAAATTGGGCTGTCGATGTTATTTATAGATGGGAAAAAAAATTTTATCGCAAAATTTAATATTTAATGACCGAATTTAATCTCCATTGCTAGTTTTAGCGGCGGGAAATAAATTTTCATCGCTAATTTAGTGACAGAAAATAATTTTCTATATCTAATTTATGATAATTTAACGATAAAACAAAATTTCATCACAAATTTTTAATAAAATTTTGGAGCACCTTACTTATTTGAGAGATTTTATCATGTTTGCACAGTATCAAAAGATAATTTACTCAACAACACATCTCTAACACAAACACATTCACAATAATCAACATTCATAAACACAGACATTCACAAACACAAACACATTACGAAACACACAAATAGATCTCTAATATATTTAAATCCAATTACAAACTACACTAATAAATTCAAATCCAATTCACTAACACTATACAAATACAATCACCATATATACATGTTTCAAGTGATTAATGTTATTCAAATTCATTATATCAAACTAAAATATAACAAACACACAACTAATCATCACAACCTGCAATAAATGCACAGGATTAAAATCCAAACATATCGCAAGTATAATATGATAGGTTATTGAAACAATCTTTCTCTGATATGAATCTAAAGTTAAATTACTTATCCAAAAATGTAAAATTAAAGTTAAACTACTTAACAAAAATTTATACAATGGTAATAGAATATAGAATCTAATCGAGTTCTTTAAATGCTGACCTTTTATTCCTTAAAAAATATAATACAATTAGAGATATGTATAGTATTAAAATTAAGCTTAAGGAAACTATTTTTTTTATGAGTGATAAATAAAAAAGTTAAGTTGAAGGTGAACACACCTCAAAAGCTACTTATCAGGAGTGTTTAAGTCTTGAGTCTCCTATAAGTCAAAACGATGTGATGTTTGAAAATTTAGAGTCTATCTATCTATGAATTCTTACACTTGTTGCTACTAACGTCTTTACTTGATCTTTTATTGATTGCTCAATACTGATCTGAGACTGCTCTAATGTTGTGATCCGATCCTTCAATTCTTGATTTTCTTATCTTAATGTTTACACTTTAATAGATGAAGAAGAATTGAGACGACCTCTGAGCCTAGGATCCATTGTACAATTATATGCAACTTTTGCTTGAGAGACATGACCGTAGAGGAAGTTTTTTTTACTTTCACTGTCAACGTCATAATATATGTTATCTAGTACATTGTCTAATGGAATCTGTAACTCCTCTCCTTCTATAGTAGGCTGAGACGCTTAAGCAACTCGATTAGCGCTTTCATCATATGTAAAAAATATTATTAATATCTAATATACAATTAATAAAGCTAGCAATTGTAAAATATGAGCAGTAATAAAGTTTTTTTTTCCGTCTATGGTATGAGATCGAGCATTGACAAAGGTGTCATCCTTATTTTTATGTGTATTTTAAAATACCTCCCAACAAGTGTGACGTCTCTATAAAGTATCAGCCTAAGTACATAATTTTTTTTATAAAATAAAATAAGTTCATTGATAATAAACAAATTCTAATATAACTTTATAGTAAACTTACCAAATCTATTGCATGCTCTATAGTAGATCGTGATCTAGTCGTATGCTTTATGGATTTAGTGTTTGGGCCAACAACCTCAGTATTTCTATTATTTCAAGTAGTCAATGTTGGGACCGAAGATGCAGCTGAGGGGGGGGGGGTGAATAGCTCGGTGCGTGCGCTTGCTTGTCGTTGCTTGTTTCTTCATAAATGTGCAGCGGAAATATCAGAAGAAACACACTACAATGCTAACACAGTAGATTTACTTGGTATCCACCTCCAAAGGAGGTGACTAATCCCAAGATCCATACACGCACACACCCTCCACTATGTAAACACTTCTTTTCAGTAACTACTGAAGGCGGAGAATCCCTACAAACTCTCAATACAAGAAGTAAAGGAAAGGAAATGAAATACAAGCAAAAGCTTACAATAAACCCTAACCCTAACTTCTCTTCTTGCTTTTGATCCGCCTCTTGACTTGGAAAACCTCCAAGAACTGGCGATCTAAACTTCAAAGAGAACTGTGGAGTTTGCTGTGAAGATCTGAAATGAAGCGTGTAAGAATTGCCGAAGAAGACGCTCGCCTGCAGCCTAAATACGACGCAACGGTCGAATCCCGATCGATTGGATTACTCCCAATCGATCGGGGAGGCTTTGGATCGATCCACCGATCGATCTAGAGCGCCTCTGTGCTCGCAGGAATTGCCTGGATCGATTGGCTGATCGATCCAGGGCTTATCGCGCCCAGCACGTACCTCCCAATCGATCCACTGATCAATTGGGAGCTCTGGATCGATCGACCGATCGATCCAGAGGCGTTCTGTGCATGCGATACTCCTCCTCAATCGATCCACTGATCGATTGGGAGCTGCCTTGTTGCGGGGACTCACCTGATCGATCGGTCGATCGATTGGGCACCAACCAATCGATCGGCTGATCGATCCATCTCTTAGTTTTTGCCTAAAACCAAGTGTCAAGCCCCCTAAACCAACATCTAGTCATCCATGACCTGTTGGTACCTCATGCCTAGCATCCGGTCACCTTTGACCTGCTAAGACTCCCTCACCAAGTGTCCGCTCAATCCCTTTGACCCACTTGGACTTTTTCTCTTCATGCCAAATATCCGGTCACTCCCTTGACATACTTGGACTTCCACCAGATGTCTGGTTAACCTTGACCCATCTGGATTTCCTTGTGCTAAGTATCCAGTCAATCCTTTGACCTACTTGGACTTTCACCAGATGTCTGGTCAACCTTGACCCATTTGGATTTTCTCGTGCTAAGTATCCAGTCAATCCTTTGACCTACTTGGCCTTTCACCAGATGTCTGGTCAACTTTGACCCATCTGGATTTTCCTGTGCCTGGTTTCACTCACCAGGACTTCCACCTAGCTTCACTCATTAGGATTTCCAACTACCTAGCTTCACTCACTAGGTCTTTCACCTGGCTTCACTCACCAGGACTTTCACCTGGCTTCACTCACCAGGATTTCCTTCTGCCTAGCTTCCAGCTAGGACTTTCACCTGGCTTCACTCACTAGGATTTCCTTCTGCCTAGCTTCACTCACTAGGACTTTCACCTGGCTTCACTCACCAGGATTTCCTTCTGCCTAGCT
>JBBMJZ010413095.1:17250302-17262652 GCA_037833815.1 Zingiber zerumbet
CGTCCACCTTACGGACACGCCGAGGAGTAGGAGTATATCTCCGAACCTCGTTACATCGGTTTGTTTGAGGTTTGTTTCTCTCCCGTTTCATTTCTACTTTGTATTTTCCGCTGCGCTAACCTAATCGTAGGAAGAAACGCGAATATTTGGGGTCGGCTATTCACACCCCCCCTCTCTAGCCGCAACCGACGATCCTAACAACCTCCACATTTATAGCACGTGATCGTCTTCTTCCTTCTCGACATAGAACGAGCCTTGTTGTGTTACTAGATCCATGTCGAGATTTGCTCCTACCATGCTCTTGATTTTTATTTACCACAAGTCCTTCTCCTTGAGAAACTTCATCTCTTGTTTTCTTTCTTTGGTGAAAACCTAGCAATGTACCTTTGATTTCCTTCAATTTGAGAGTTTCCTTATCCCACATCAAAGTAGTAACGAAATTCTTATAGTAGGAGATGAAGGTAGAGAATTCAACAATATCAGTGCCTTGTCTTCATCTTCGATCTTCACATCAACCCACTTTAGATCACTTACAATCTGGTTGAATACATTGATGTTCTGGCTCAGATCGGTTCTTTCTGTCATCGTCAGCCCGAATAATTTCTGCTTAAGATACAACTTGTTTATCAATGACTTTGACATGTACCGACTTTCCAACTTTTGTCAAACTATCACCGGTGATTCATCATCCATGACATGGTACATCACATCATCCGTAAGAAAAAGCTTAATTATTGCCATTGCCTTAGCCTAAAGTTCATCCTAATCTGATCTCTCCATGCTTTCCGATTTCCTTTCTCCTAGCGCCTTCATCATGCCTTGTTGCACCAACAAGTCTTTGACTCTTCTCTGCCATAATCTGAAGTTTCTGATTCCATCAAACTTCGCCATATCAAACCTTACAAAAGTCGTTCCCGACATGTTGAAGAAATCTATCAAAACTTATAGCTCTTATACCACTTGTTGGGACTGAAGGGTGTTCACATATCTCCACAATTACATGATATTGTCCACTGTGGGCGTAGGCCCTCATGGCTTTACTCTTGGGCTCTTCCCAAGAGGTCTCGTGTCAATGAATATATCTTACATCCTTTTAAACTCATGATCTTTTCTAAATCTTTCTAATGTGGGACTTTGATTGAATCCCAACACAGACTTATTGTCAACTCAAATCTTAGTTTCCTCTTCTTGTGGTAAACTTAACGCATTCAATAAATTTCTAAGCTTAATAGAATGACAAATACATAAAGTTGTAGCCACTTACTCCACTTCACAAGTAGAAAATGTGACAATAGGCTATTTCATTGACACCTAAGTGAAAGTTGTATTTCCCATAAAGAATACAAATCTTATAGTACTCTTTCTATCATTCATATCTCTATATCCTTAAAGTTTGAAATTATTAGATGATGAATAAAGGAACCTAAAATCTATCGTACCTTTGATATAGTGTAAAATTCTCTTAGCGATCTTAAAGTGAGTGGTAGTTAGAGCCTCCATATAGCGACTAATGAGTCCAATAGCAATATGGTTATCATCGTAAGCTTCCAACCAAGCTCTTGAAAAGTGTTGGATCAACTTTTTCTCCTTCACCATGCTTTGATAGGTTAACTCCGCATTTTACTAGGGTATTTATGAGCTTACGGTTATCCATCTTGAACTTCTTTAATATCTCTCTTACATAAGCTTCTTGTAAGATGAAGATTCCATCTCTCTTTTGGTTCACTTCAATGCCCAGATAATATGTCATGAGCCCAATATCAGTCATCTCAAACTCCTTAGTCATTTCTTCTTAAACTTCTCCAAATATAGTTAGATTGCTTCCTATGAAGATCAAGTCATCTGGCGGGCAATCAAAACATCTTTATTCTTATTTAAATGTATAGTGCATGTTCATAAGGACATTTTATGAAGCCTTTCTATTGTAAGTACTTGTATACCCAGCCATTCCATGCCCTTTGTGCTTGCTTTAGCCCATAGAGAGTATTATTCGATTTTATAACTTTACCTTCTTATCCTTTGACTTTATAACCTGATGGCTATCGAATATAGACTTCTTCTTCAAGAATTCTATTTAAAAAGTATATTTTATATCCATTTGATGTATTATCCACTTATTTTGGATTGCTAAAGAAATGATTAGTCTGACAAATTCTAATCAAGCAACGGGAGCAAATATCTCATCATAGTCAATACCAGATCTTTGATTGTAGCCTTTTACTATCAATCTTACTTTGTATCTTTCAACTACTCCTTTGGCATTCTTCTATATTTTGTACACTCACTTCACACTAATCGCCTTATGTCCTTTAGGAAGTGGAGTTAACTCTCATGTGTCATTCTTCTCAATCGCATTGATTCCTTCATCCATCACATCTTTCCACTTTTTGTTCTTTATAGCTTTTTGGAAATCCATAGGCTCGCAATTGGCAAAGAGACAAAATAGAGTAATATCATCTTGATTTTCAGTTACCTCGTAAAGGTCGCATAAGCTCCTAAAGCATGATACTCTTTCACTTGAATTTTTACTTGAAGTTGATATAGATGAATTTTTTTGAGTACTTGATATTGGTGCTATTAGTGGAGTAGTAGGCTCTGTTAGATTTTAAGGGATATCCTAAGACAATCACCTTATAGTTTTTACTAAATATATATTCACTATTTGAGTGTATATTATATATTTGATTATCTTAAACTCATTTACTGAATGCTGACAATACAATTCATAGCATGAGAGAAATTGTGATTAGATCACAACTAGTGGTTATCTTTACATGTACAATTATGAACGTATTAGAATTTTTCTAGTCATCGAATTGATGCATTCGAACATCATCAATTCTATAAGACTAGCATGGGTTATACTTCTTAGTTCACCAAGCAGCTATTTTCTCATTGGTTGAAGACATTCGGATGTCGAGAGTTAAACGTAGATGCTAGTTATAGTAACTACTTCATTAGAGTGACTCCCTGTAACATTTCATATGGTTATCTATATATATGGATATATTTGTGAAGCTTTTATTGTAGCTCGAGTGTAAGTTTCCTTCGACTTTAGGTATACAAGTTATCTTGGTCATGGAGACTTATACTTTGACATCTTAAGCAAGCACCTCATTGAGATGTGGACCCAAAATAATTGGGTATAAGTTGAAATGCCCAAACATATTTGGATAGCCCACAGAGGATTCATCGCTCCTTGCAAGGAGACATATACCCTATGGCAACTTTTAGGATTATTACTTAAAGTCTTCAGCCAAACCATCACATGTTAATAGCACGAGACTCTTGTACATATGTATGAGTACTTTGAATCTGTAGAACGAGGAAGTATTACTTGGGCTAGATGTGACGTAATGATTTTTTGACTAACTGGGAATCATGATGTACTACTATGTGTCACTCATGATCATTCTATAATTAAGTAGTTAATTATGGATGATCAAGATAAATCAGGAACCTATTAGGTCACATGTACTAACGAGTCTCTAAAAGATGTAAAACAAGTTAAAGAATAGGATTCTTAGATCAAGATATAAATATTTGGTTGGACCATACATAAGATAAATATGGAAATATTTGTCATGATGGAAGTGTAGATGGACTACATTTCTTATGATAGAGTTTAACCATATTTGGTTTAATAATGAATTAATCATAAACCAACTTAGTTTAGTTGTGAACCAAACCAAGGGGTTAATGGGCTAATTTTTAGTTAAAGGATAATGGATTGGATTTAGGCTTTCTAATCCAACTCATTAAAGAGGATTATATATAGATATAATTGAGAGAGAATTAAATACAAGTTTAATTATTTGGTTGATTGGTTTTGGGAAACTCAATCCTCTTCTCCCTCTCCCGCCGCCAATAAAAGGGTGCTCCCTCTTGTTGTAGTGATCACCACAAGGGAGAAAAACTCTCCCTGTGTGCTTCTCTTCTTCTTCCTCTTGATTCCTCTTCTTCGCTCATGGCTAGTAACTTCCAGGAGAGACTTGTACTCAAAGAATTGTCTTGAGGAACTTGGCGTGGATACAAATAGAGGTGAGGTTGGACAACGTCGCTACGGTTGATGCTCTTCTCGTTACAAATTATCCGTAAGGTATACATAGCGTAAATTTACTTTTTATAAAAATTTAATTATACAATTATGTTTGACATGTTGTATCCTTGTATGTGAGTGTTGTGTGATGTAATAATTAGGAATTATTTATTTTTATTTTTTACTGCGCGTGTTTACGAAACGTGTTCTAGCATGCACCCACATCGGGCATATCCAAACAATGGTATCAGAGCTTAATTGTGCTTCGACATAATCATAAAATTATTTTACGGTTTGTAATTAGTGTTGTAATTAATTTTAGAATTTTTTTGAAATTACTAAGACTTTTCTATTTTTGGAAGTTTTCTAAATTATTAGGAAATTTTATTTTTAGAAAATTTCTGATATAATTTTGACAAATTAAATTTTGAAATATTCTATTAATTTAGAATTTATCATTTATAGAATTTTCTAAAATTTTAAGAAATATTCTATTTTTGAAAAAAAATCTAATTTGCTAGGTAATATTAAATATGGAAAGATTCTGAAATTTAAATAAAAAACCAGATCTAATTTAATAGA
The DNA here is from genome assembly GCA_037833815.1 of Zingiber zerumbet. NCBI lineage: Eukaryota > Viridiplantae > Streptophyta > Magnoliopsida > Zingiberales > Zingiberaceae > Zingiber > Zingiber zerumbet. The sequence goes on from JBBMJZ010413095.1 coordinate 17,254,924, forward strand.
ATTAGGGGTGTTTGGTTTAGGGGAATAAGAGTGGGGAATGGGAATAACAATCATTGATTGTCATTGTTGATGTTTGGATTACATGAATGGAAATACAAATAAGGGAATGAATTTTTATAATTGGGTAATGACTCATTCTCATGTTTCCACCCTTCAATGAGTCATTACCTTATTTTCAACAATCAAAATATTCTCTTATTCTAAAAATACCCTTGATCCAAAATTAAAATTTTTCCCCTTAATATCAAATATCAAAATATATTTGTTTAATTTTTCTTTCATATCACTTTCTCTCTCATTATTCTCTTTCATCAAATTTTCTCTCTCCTCATTTTATCACACACTTTCTCTCTCCTTGATATCTCTCATCACACTTTCTTTCCTTTTTTCTCATTATACTTTCTCTCTCATCACACTCTCATTCCTTTTTTTTTCTCATCACATTTTCTCTCTCATCATACTTTCTCTCTCATCATAATTTCTCTCTCCTCAATCTCTCCCATCACACTCTCTCTTTTATCTTTTGTTCTCATCACACTTTCTCTCTCATCATACTTTCTCTTTCATCACAATTTTCTCTCCTCAATCTCTCCCATCACATTCTCTCTCCTTTTTTCTCAACATACTTTCTCTCTCATTATGTTTTCTTTCTCATCATACTTTTCTCTCCTCAATCTCTCCCATCACATTCGCATCCCTCTTTTTTCTTATCACACTTTCTCTCCCATCGTATTTTCTCTTTCCTCAGTATCTCCCATCACACTCTCTCTCCTCATTTTTTTCTTATTATATTTTTTCTCTCTTCATCCTCTTCCATCATATTTTCTCTCTCATCTTCTCTTATCATGCTCTCTTTCATCACACTCTCTTTCCTTATTTTCTCTTTTCACACTTCCTCTCTCTTCATTATTTTTTATCACACTTCTCTCTAATCATATTTTTCTCTCACATTCAACTTTCTCTCACATATATTTTTTTTCTCTTATTTTTCTTTAAGGGTAAAAAAGGAAATTTTGATTTATTCCGATAGAAAATATTCAACTAATCAAACATTACTTTTAAGAGTGATATTCATGCTCATACTCATTCTCATTCCACAATACTATAATTCTCATTCCGATTCCTATTCCTTGGAAAGAACCAAACGCCCCCTGAATACAATCTAAATCATGGTGAACAATTAGAAGTAGTTTGGCGATATGATAGGTCTATATGAAAATCGATAAAAATCCAAGATATACTTAGCTAAAGTGGACGATCAAGTTAGGGATTTGTAACTCTTAAATTTTCATGTTGAATCTTATTATCCTTATTAGATGAGTTTATCTATAAGTTGAACATGTGAATATAATCCGAACCCTTTAAATGATCTAACTTATGTTTATTGGATTTCAGGTTATTGTATGTGGATTCAATGTGTAGAATTCTTTAGCCCAATCCATTATCATTTATGGACTGATAACGGATTATATTCTTATATAAAGGGGAGGTCCCCAAGAGTTCAAGATAATCTTGATAGAGCTCTTGGTTCCCCTATTGACTTAGAGCTTTTCGGCGGCGTCAATCCTAACATCCAAGGACAATCTTCCCTGTTTACTTCCACTTCTTCTTCCTCAAGATCATCCAGACGATATTAAAGGATAAGGATAATGGTTTTTCAATCAAGTTCCCTTGTCATGCTTATATATTTACTTTCTTATGTCATGTTCATGATGAAACTAGATCTTTCTTATTATTATTTTCCTATGTACAAGTTCTTGTCTGGTGTTTAAAATTCATGTGGGTTAGGTTTTTACAAGAAGTAGCATGTGCTATCAAAGCTTTGTGTTTTATCATTTTTCATGGTCATTAGATTAAATTTTTGTCGATTTATTGTTTAAATGCTAGATCAAGTTTTCCTAGTATAACAAAGTTTTTTATTGTTGAAAATCATATAAGAAAAAACCTAGGATATACTTGTTTTCTAAGTTTTTTATATTTCTGTGAAGAACATGAAGAATGACCGGAGAATCATCGCTTTTAGCCTAATTTTTAGGTCAAATCATGATAGTTCAATTGATTAACTTGGTCGGGCAATCGATTACCTAACAACAAACAGAATCGATGGAAATTGATTGATCTAATCAATTCATTTGACATCAATTGATTGATGAAAATCACCAATCAATTAGGACAGCGAGATCAAATAAAGGATTAATTTCTGATCGATCAAATTAATTGATTCAGGCTACCAATCAATTGACAATTTTTGCTAATCGATTAAAAGTCTTGAGTCGTAATAAAATCTTACTATCAATCGATTAACATATTGAAATCGTGATAGACTCAATTGGAATAGATCAACTAATCAACTGATGCATTCAATCGATTAGGATTGATGCTCAATCAATTAGCAATCTTAAACTCGTGACAACCTCAATTATCAATTGATTAAAATGTTTCAACCGATTAAGAATGATTCCAATCAATTAAAACTATTCTAACTATATGAAGCAATTGAGAATTATATTTAATAATAGTTTAATGATATTAAACAGTACTTTTATAGTTTGTGAATCATGATAATCGATCGGGTAAATCAATCAATTATCATAAGGTATCAATTGATTAAATAATGCATAGACTTATACTATACATTAAAGAATGATTACTCTACACCTCTGATCAGTGCTAGCACTATAGAGCATAGGGCTAAATTTTATTTTTGAAATAAATCAGCTCGTATGTATATGAACATCATGAGGCTTTCCATACTGACAGAGATAGACTTACATTGGAGTAGCCCTGGCTATAGCCCAACCTAAGTATACCATTAATCCAAATGGTGTAGTTCTCTTCAAGGCGGTGTGGTGGTTGAGGTATGTGGTGTTGCCACATGAGGTATTTGGGTCAAAACTAGGTGTGCCGAGCATGCCCTCCCCTATGACCACTTGTACTAATGGCTAGTAGTCATTCGTAATTTACCTCCTTCGTGTTAGTCTAGGGATGAATTGATGGGGGCGCTGGGGTGAATGAATCGCCTTTTCCATATGCATGTGAAATAACTCATGATTTATTTTCATATGGGTAGCTGGTTGATTAAATAATATCAAATTAAAACAAGTCAATCCGGAACAAATTATACAAGAAAATTATTAAATCACTTCGTTTTTTTTCTTCACAAAATCAAATAACAAAAGACATTTTAATTATTTTTTCCTTTAAAATCACTTCTTAAAAAATTCTATCCACCGTATAAATGATCAAATCATATAATAATTTTATTACATTAATAAAAAAACACAAATTGAATATATGGATTTATTTGTGGATTGACATATGAAACAATTAACTTGTGAATTAATTTACTATATATGTCGTCCTCCACCTATCCTCCTTGATATTGTCTCCCTCCTCTGCCTCGCTTATTCATCTTTATGTCCTTTTTTTATTGTCACTTGCGACCACATCCATTCCCTTCGTGGCCAGGCCCTTGCCCCCAAAGGCGTATTCATCAACATGGCTACCCTTGACTATCATGATCGGTTCGAGGTGTCATCCACGACGGTGTACTCAACTAACTCAGGATCAGCCCAACCCACTTCTAATTCCTAGATCCGTCCCTAGATACTGGCATTAATAAAGGACTCAATAATAGAGGGAAGAGATGATAGGAGTTTTCTGAACCAACTAGCAGACCGATTCACCTCAAATGACAAGGTCAAGACTACCACAATTCTTACAAAGTTAGTAATCATGCGACACAATGATAAAAGAAACATAAGGGAGTATATTATGGAGATATCCAATATAGCAACAAGTCTAAAAACACTAAAACTAGATATGCTTGAGAGTATGTTAGTACATTCGTCTTGATGTCTTTTTATGCACGATCACTTCTTTTAAAATATCATATAATACTCAAAAGGAAAAATGAATATTGAATGAGCTCATTGCTCAATGCATGTAAGAAGAGAGGAGACCGAAGATTAAGACATTTGAGAGTGCTCACTTAGCATCTGGTTCTCAAAGTACGGGCAAAAAGTGAAAGAGAATAAATAACAAAGGAAAAGGAAAACAAACTATAGATTTTAGAGACAATAGATATAAGGAGCACAAGAAGCAGGATAAAAAATCAACTTATTTCTTTTGCAAGAAAAAAAGTCATATGAAAAAAATTGCCTCAAGTATGCCAATTATATGGGAAATGGAAAGAAAGTTGCAGTCAAGTCTATTAGTGCTTTTAGTCTTTATTTAGGAGTTGATGTCTATTTAAATTTAGAAAATATTTTTATTGTACCGTCTTTTATATGGAACTTAATTTCAATTTCTCGTTTCGACAAATCAGGTTATTCTTATTTATTTGAAAAATATAATATTTAGTATTTTTTTAATTCAATTTTAATTGGTAATGGTTTCTTGATTGATAAACTTTATAAATTGAATGTCTTTACTCCTACGGTTGACAACATAATAATGCATAACATAGGTACAAAACGTAAATTAATCGACGAAAATTCTTTCATATTATGACATATGTGTTTAGAAATATATCCAAATAACACTTAGAAAGGTTAATATCACATGGAATTCTCGATTCCCTTGACATGTCAAACTTTAATGTCTGCATAGAGTGTGTTAAGGGGAATACCACTAACAAAAGGAACAATGAGGTTAGCCGTTGTAGTGACATTTTGGAGCTAATACATACTGAGATTTGTGGATCATTTCCTAAGGTATCTTGGAATAGACACACATATTTTATTAGTTTCATAAATGACTATTCCAGATTTGGTTATTTATATATTTTTCATAAGAAGTCGTAGTTTTTGGATATGTTCAAAACTTTCAAAGTCAAAGTTGAAAATGTACTGGGTAAAAAAAAAAAATAAAGTTGTCTGATCCGATCATGTAGGTGAATATTATGGTCGATATGATGGATCAGATGAACAACGTTCGATACCTTTTGCGAACTACCTTGCTAAGTGCGAGATTGTGCCTCAATATGCCATGTATAGTACACCCAGTTAAAATAGTATAGCTGAGTGTCACAATTGAACTCTAAAAGATATGACAATAAATATGATGACCTTGACTTCTCTACTAGAGTTTTTGTGGAGAGAGACATTCAAGACTGTAGTCTACCTACTCAATAGAGTACCAAATAAAGAGTAAATAAAACCTGATTCGAGATATGACGAGTAGACATCCTAGCATTAGACATTTACATGTCTGGGGTTATTCGGCTGAGGCTAGGCTTTATTGGCCTAATAAAAGAAATTGAACTCAAGAACACTTAATTATAATTTTGTAGGTTACTCTGAGAAATCAAGAGGGTATAAATTTTACGATCCCTCTAGGAGATCCTTTTTCGAAACGAAAAACACCAAATTTATTGAGACTAATGGGAGTGATATGGTTAGAAAAGTATCTTTTGAGGAAAATGTTAATGATCCTCCTATTATCACTACTAATGTAATTAGTAGCAGTATGATTTTCATACCACACATTATAGATATTGCACATACAGTGAAACATAGTAAACTAAGATATTCTCGTGATATCTCCAATGCAATTGGAGGAGTCTACCACTGAAATTGAGGTATTGCTTCATTTTTATGAGCAAGTGCTTCAACAACCTCAAACACAAGTACCTTTAAGGTGATCTACAAGGAAATGGAGAACTACAAATTCTTGTAATTATGTTTATCTTTAAGACATGATTTTGACATAGGGTTGGAAAGTAATTCTACATATTTTCAATAAGTTAAATAATGTTCTAACCCTGAAAAGTGAATTAACACCATGCAAGAAAAGTTGAAGTCTATGACAGATAATGACGTTCGAGAACTTGCCTAATTACTTAAAGATGCAAAATTCGTTGGTTGTAAATGGATATTTAAACCAAGCGGGATTCAAGAGGCAACATCAAAAAGTATAAAGCTCATTTTGTTGTCAAGGGATTCGCTTAAAAAGAAGACATTAATTACTAGGAGACTTTGTCACCTGTGTCGACAAAAAACTCCCTTAGGATAATCATGGTATTTGTAGCTCATTATGAATTGAAGCTACACTAAATGAACATAAAGACTACATTTCCCAATAGAGACATTGAGAAATCTATATATATCATACAACTGGAAAATTTTGAGTGCTCAAACTCAAAGCACATATTATGTATATTAAATAGTCCATTTATAGTTCGAAAGAGATGTCCCATTAGTGGTATCCAAAAATTTGATCAAGTAGTTATCTCATTTGGATTTAAGGAGAACCTCATTGATTAATACATATATGTCAAATTTAGTGGGAGCAAATTTATTATATTTGTTTTGTACATGGATGATATATTATTTGTGAGTAATAATAATGGTTTGCTACATGAAGCCAAGTCATTTATATTTGGTAATTTGAATTGAAGATCTTGGTAAAGCATCTTTTGTTTTAAACATACAGATCAATCATGATCGTTCAAGAGACATTCTTGAACTTTCATAACAAAACTATGTTGAAAAGATGCTTATGAGATATGACATGCAGAACTATATACTTGATGACACACATGTGTTAAGAAATGACAAGTTTAGCTTGCAGTACTGTCCACGACTTGAACTTGAAATAAAGGTAATGGAACACTTTTCATATGCATCAGCAGTGAAAAGTTTGATGTATGTACAAATTTGTACTTGACCAGATATAACATTTATAGTGGGGATGCTAGGCATATATAGAAGTAACCCAGGATCGTTGCACTAGAAAGAGATTAAGAGAGTGATGCAGTATTTGCAAAGAACTAAATAACATATACTCATGTATCAAAGATCAGATCACCTAGAGATGATTGAATATTCAGACTCTAATTTTGTTAGATGCTTAGATAATAGGAGATCCATTGTGAATATATTTTCATACTTGTTAGCGGAGCTATATCTTGGAAGAGTGTCAAGTAAATGCTAGTAGTCACTTCTACTATTAAAGTAGAGTTGGTAGCATGCTACGAAGCATCCGATCACGGGATTTGGCTGCGATACTTTATCACAGTATTACAAATCATTAATGACATTGACAGGCCACTGAGGATCTATTTTGATAATATAGTCACAGAACTTTATGTCAACAATAACCGTAGCTTGTCGAAGTCTAAGTACATCGACATCAAGTTTCTAGAGATTAAAAAAAAAATTCAGAGTTATCAGGTCATGGTAGAGCATATCAACATAGATTCTATGTTACTCTATCCACTCACCAAAGGCTTAGTGCCTAAGGTGTTTCATGTGTATGTTGTGGATATGAGAGTCCTTCTTATAAAAAAAGAATTCATCTAGTGGGAGTATGTATTTATTGCTCTATATTTGATAATAATAAAAAAAATTATTTTGATTGTTGTACATACTTAAAGTTCAAACATTCATGGAATTTTATTTATTTATTGGACATTTTGGATTACAATATCATGATTTACGGTTATTGTTTAGCATTTAGTATTTATAAATGTGATCTAGAATTTTTTTAGAATCATAAAATTTAGATTATGATTTTCTCTTGCAGTTTAGCATAAAGTATTTGTAGATATGATCTGACATATTTTAAGGTCACCTTAGGACCAATTAGAAATTGACATGCATTTATCACATTTCATATAATTTTCACACTATATATCTGCATCTTGATATATGTCGTTAATGAAAGAAAATAAAAATATGAGGAAAAGGAAGGCAATCACCATTAAGAAGTTCATGCACATCAAAGA
>JBBMJZ010413095.1:17262752-17284356 GCA_037833815.1 Zingiber zerumbet
CGAAGGCCTTAAATCTTGTTCCTAGCCACCTCTTGCTTTATTCTCCTCATGCTACGACCGGACAGTCGGGCCGCCCGACCTCTGCTTCCTTGCCCTATGTCCGGCCGATCGGACTTACCGCTCGGCCATTCGATCCAATCTCCTTGTGTCGGAAACCCCAAGCCCCTAGGTGGGTTGTCTTTAGTTCCGCTCGGGCCTGCTTGACGAGTCAGCCCGACCGTTACCCGATCGGCCTATCCTCGGGTTAACCATCTTGACTTGGGACCCTCTATGAAGTGGGTCCCCTAATATTACTACCGGATCAGTTACAGAGTCGTTTCTTCGTGTTTTTATTTTTTTAATAATTACAAAAAAATATAAATATGAAAGTTATTTATATAATTTTTTGGACGCTTATTATTTATGTTTTTTTTACCTTTACATAATTGTGATATTTATATAATTTTTTTATTTATGAAAGTTATTTTATATTAGTAATTTATAAATTTAAATTTTATTAAAATTTAATTATATAAAATGTAAATATGAAAGAGAGATAATGAAATATATATAATGAAAAGTGTGGGACCAATGAAAAAATTATTGAGAGATTTTTTTATAATAGAGAGGGGAGTGAGATTTTTAACTTTTGATGTGACACATATGTAACAACGAAAGAGCTCTTAATGTGCTTTAACCACCATCCCCCCACTATCATTGGGAGAAATAAAGAAGGGAAGCCCAAGTAGCAAATACCTGAGCAGGGTCTATAGAGGCTATGAAATTCTCTATTAAATTTTGACCACTATAACTTTATTCTAAATACTTACGACTAAATACTATCCCAAAGATGAATATTCATATTTTAAAGAGACACATCTGGCACTTCTATATAGATATGATAGAATGTTAAAGGTGAACATTATCATTATTTTTTATTGATATAAAAATATTTATTTATAAAAAACTACTATATTACCAAAATTATTTTGATAAAGTTGAAATATTCTTGTTGAAATTTGTATAATTATGGGTGAGTAAGTTAAAAGAATAAATATTTTAATCAAATTAGAATAGTTTTACCTTTATTAAAATATCACTAATATAAAAATAATTTTAGGATGAAAAATACTATGAGTTATTTTTTTACTTTAAAAAAATATTCTTTTTTTAAAGTGATAATAGATAACGCTTTTGTCCTTTATATATATATATATATATATAATTTAATATTTTAAATCTGATGAGAAAGCTTTGAATTTGTCAAATTACAGTGCGCTTGCAAAAAATATTAAATCCCTACCAACGATGTTGTTATTGAATTGTAAATTTTAAATTTGTGCAAAAAAGTATTTTTCAAATTTATTTAAATTTCTGCAAGTTTTAATATTTATTAAATAGCTAAATACTCTTATTCAGTAAGTAAAATATATTGGAAAGCAATTAACTTTAGTTATGATAAAATAACTCTGTGACGATAATTAGACCAATATAAAAATATTATGCGATAAATAATTACTATTTTCTGGACTATGGCAATTAAATTATTATTTTGCCACTAATTAATTAGCATTTCATGTTGTAATTTAATTCCTATTTTTAAAAAAAAAAATAATAATAAAATTAAGAAAGATATGAGATGTTTATGCAAATGCGCGATTCAATCTGAAGTAATTAATGTTTGAGTTTTATTCCACTGAAATACTTGTTCAAATTTTAAAGGCAAATATATCAGTTTTAACCAAAATTATTGAACTAAATATTTTAACGATTTGACTCAAATGCTTATTCAAATTTTTCCAAAGTAAAAAAAGATCTCTTATTTTTATTATTATTAAAAAGTATTTTATTTTATATTAAAAATATTTTTATTTGTATATCCTGCACCTGTTTTAATTAAAAATATTATAATATGAAATAATTTTGATTAAAATGATTCTAAGTAATTTTTGTCAAAATTACTTTATCAATACTGGTTTAATATTAATTAAAATTATTTTAATTTAATCAAAATGATTTGATATCATTTTAAAACAATATTAATATAATAGTTTTTATCAAAATCATTAAAACAATTTTAAAAAAATTGGATAAAAATAGAATACTTAAAATTGAACTAAAGTGGATCAATGGGCCGTGGTTTATTCCAAAGCCCAAAATTAAAGCCCAAGTCCATAGTGAACAAGAGGCAAAACCCTAAACCCAGACTCCTCCCGCGCCATGGAAGAAAAGGAGCGGCTCTCCGCCTCTCCGCTCGTCGTCTCCCGGCTGGTAGGGCTGAAGGATGCTCATCCTCTCCCGCGCCTTCCCTTATCGCCGGCACTACCACCTTCCCCTTCCTGCTCTCCTCTGCGCCTCCAGGAGCCTCCCGTTTTCTGCCGCCGACGGCAAACCGCTCGACGCCCCCGACATCTCCGCCGTATCCAGGATCGTGGCCGAGGGTAAGTGGGATGACCCCCGCCTCTCTGGCATCATCTCCTCCGCCTCGGCCCCCCTCAGCGTCTGCGGAGTTCTGCGAGAGCTGCGAGAGGACCCAAGGTCGGCCTTTCGCTTCTATCTTTGGGCAGGGAAGCAGAGTGGCTTCCAGCATACAGTGGAATCCCGGTGCGTTGTTGCCCATATACTCTTCAGGTGCCGGTGGTACTCCGAGGCGCAACAAGTCCTTAAAGACCTCGTTTTGTTGACCCGGACGTTGCCTGCATCGGAGAGCATCGTTGATGTGCTACGGGCGACTGCGAGATTCGTTGGGAAACCCGGATATGGTGTATTTGATGCACTCTTTGGAGTTCTCACTGACTTGGGCATGCTCGAGGAGGCCAATGATTGCTTCATTAGGATGAGAAGTTTTAGGATTCTGCCAAAGTTGCGATCCTGCAATCATTTGCTTGAGCGGCTTGTGAGAGCGGGCAAAAAGGAGTTGTCGAGGAAGTTTTTTGATGATATAGACGCCTCAAATATGGCTCCTTCAGTGTTCACTTTCAATATTATGATCAACTACTTGTGCAAGGAGGGGGACTTGAATGAAGCAAAGGTGTTATTTCAGCGAATGAAAGAGGTAGGCTGTTTGCCGGACGTGGTCACATACAACTCTCTCATCGATGGCCATGGTAAGTGGGGGGAACTGGAAGAAGCTGAACAACTTGTTCGTGAGATGAGAGAATCTGGCTGTGAGCCTGACTTGATAACATATAATGCTCTCATTAACTGTTTTTGTAAGTTTGGTAAGCTACTGAAAGCTTTTGAGCTTCTTAGGGAGATGAGGAAGAAAGGTATCATGCCCAATGTGGTCACATTCAGCACTTTTATTGATGCTTTCTGCAAGGAGGGTATGATGCAAGAGGCACACAAGTTTTTTATTGATATGAGAGTGAGAGGAATACAGCCTAATGAATTCACTTACACTTCTCTAATTGATGGGAACTGCAAGGCTGGGAATCTCAAGGAAGCCCTTATGTTGGTTGAGGAGATGGCGAGTGAAGCAGTGGAGTTAAATATTGTAACATACACAGCTCTAGTGGATGGACTGTGTAAAGAGGGGAAGGTTGTTGAAGCAGAAGAGGTTTTCCGAGCTATGGTTGGAATAGGTGTTGTTCCCAATGAACTTATGTACACTGCTCTTGTTCATGGCCATTTCAGGAATAAGAACAGGGAGAGAGCAATGGATTTGCTGGCTGAGATGAAAGAGAGAGAGATCAAACCTGATATCTCACTGTATGGTACCATTATTTGGGGTCTTTGTGATGATGGAAAAATTGAGGAAGCTAAGCTTTTGCTTAACAGCATGGATGATTCTGGCTTACAGCCAAATCATGTTATTTACACAACTATAATGAATGCTTGCTTCAGGTCAGGTAAGGCCTCAGAGGCCCTTGACGTGCTTCACAAAATGTATGATTCTGGTATACTACCCAGCATAGTTACATATTGCACATTAATTGATGGTTTATGTAAAGAAGGATCAGTTACTGAAGCAAGGTACCATTTTGAAAGAATGAAACTGTCAGGCTTGCAACCTAATATTTTGGCTTACACTGCACTTATCGATGGCCTTTGCAAAAATGGTTTCTTAGAAGAAGCTGCCCGACTCTTTGAAGAAATGGTGGCGAATGGCCTATCTCCAGACAAGATCACTTACACATCTCTAATGGATGGGTATTTTAAGAAGGGAAATTATCAAGAAGCCTTCATTGTCAAAAACAAAATGCTAGATAGTGGTCTTGAGCTTGACCTTCATGCTTATACGTCTCTTATATGGGGGTATTGTGACAATGGTCAAATGGAGGAAGCAAGAAGCACACTAACGGAGATGATAAATAATAATATTCTTCCTGATGAAGTGGTTTATAATTGCCTTATAAACAAGTACCATAAGTTGGGAAACATGAATGAGGTTGAGGATCTGCGAAATGATATGAGGAGAAAGGGTATCATTCCTAGCAGAAGAGGTGATGCTATCTCTAATGACAAAGGGTGATAGCTGTGCTTGGGTTATCACAACTGTCATTAACATCTTGATGATCTGTGTTCATGATGATTTTTTCATTCACAGAGTCTAATCTTCAGAGCTGCCACAGTTTGTTTGGTGGTTGCAGTTTAATGAATGTAATTGAATAAGATTGCGGTTTACAACCCTTTACTTGGGTTATGGAACTACAAATGACTGGTGGCGCTGGCTTCCACAACGTAAGATAATGGTCATAAATGTCTATAATCCTCTCTCCCACACACTGTTTGGCATGCATTTCTGATCCTGTTACCTCTAAATTTTGGCTTACACAATTCTTCAGTCCACTAAATAAAACTTGACATTCAATCAAATTATTTCTGTAAAATTACACATTTCTCTTGTGCATGCTTGAAACTCTAATGCAACTCTAGCTTTAAATGCAGAATTTTGGAAGTTTCTTAGATTCTGCACGCTTCTATGGAAAGAAAATTGTTTTAGTTGCTGGTACAATTTCTTTTTTGTATATTCACATCCAATCAAATGGTCCACTTATCAACAAACCTCGACAAATTTCAGAGAAAAGTTACTTGTCTGCCCTGCAAATTTTTTGAATTGTTTAAGTTGTTACGTTCACCCAACTTGTGTCTTGTCAGGTTAAATGCAAATGGTTTCTCTCATGTCCTCCATCCTGAAATATAGAGAACGGAGTGTCTCATATGTTGCTTCAAGGTTTTTTACAGGTGAGTGCTTGCGATATTCTGGTTAACTATCGTAGAGACACCTGTACGCATTTCTGTTCAATATTTGGTTGCTGTTGATAAGTTTATCATTTCTTGTATTACTAGTCATAATTATTAGCATTGCAGAGGCAATATTCTGCACATTTCTCTTTGTTTGCTGTTCAACCGATGCTACTTTCATTCATAATTATTAGTCTACGACCTTTTGTTATTCTTGTTGTTCTTGATAAGCTTATAAGTTTTCATGTTGCTCTTTCAATTCTAAAAATAAATCTGAGTATCCAGAAGATAAAAAGACTTTTGTTTTGGGCTGTGCCAGTCCGATGGGATAAGGTATTCCTGTTTTTTTTTGCGATAAGGACACTCTTGTCTCCATATAATGTAAAGCATGGCTCAATTAGGCGAGAGTGCCTTGTATAACACTTTCATGGATAACACTACAATAATTCATTCACCACAAATATAGCTCCCAATCAATGCTTTGAAATTTTAACTGTAGATGGAACTGGTAAGTCTACTGATTAGTTGGCGAGTACATCCAGTTGATTAAGAGAAAAATAATGTATACTTTTATGGCTATAATATATTTTTATGAGGTTAATAAAGATGTTGATAAATGATAAACAATGATAAAATTGACTATAGTAAAAACTTTGATTGGCAAGAAAATAATTTATACTTTTAAATATATAAGATATTTCTGGTGATTTTAATAAATGTGTAAATTAATGAGGAATTATTTAAAATATATAAAAAATTTATATATTGTTAAACCTAATCAAATATGTGTAATAAAATCTTTTATAGAGAGAGAGAGAGAGTGAGTGTTTTTCACTTTTTTGTTTTTATTCACACCCATCTGTGAGCCCGTGAGTAGCTAGTGTTTTTTTTTTTAATTTTCACTTCTTTTAGCCTAAATACTAAACTCTAAATCCTATAGAACCATAGAATCCTAACCATGTAGCTAGAAACTCATTTCTGTTATAATATATCAACTCCAGTTTTTATAACTGTTTTTTTTCATTCATTTTACCCATTTTCGTACCAATCAATCTTAGAGTTAGAGTCGACCAAATCTGTTGTTGGCCCCCTGTTTAACTGGGTGAACCGACTAGTTCAAACACTGCTCCCCTCCCAATTTGAACTCACTTTGATTAGATAAAGCTTTTTGAGAATTTTTCCTGTACTAAATCATTCAACTTTTCCTGTCAGGATCTGCAACTCAGATATAATGCACAATGGATTATGCATTATTTCAGTGGTGTGAGTAAAATCAGATTTGAACAATAGTCAATCTTATTGGGATCTAATGTTATTAATCACATATGTTGGCATTCTCCTTATGGGAAGAGATGCTAAAGTATGCCTGCATAATCAGGCAAAAAGTTGGAACTCAGACTGAATGACAATGGTATGTTTTTAGTGCACTCAGTAACTCCTCTCATTAGCATTATCCTGGACATGGTCTAGAAGTTGTTGCGATATATGGTACCATTTGGAAGCAATCAACATTTCCTCAAATTTGATTCATTCATGACTTCAGCACAATTGTAAATGATATCACTGTCAGCGAGAACACCTGTTTGAACTTCGACATTAGTGTTTTTTGGTGCGGTTGTCATGATATACATATTGCATTATTAGGAACAAATGAAACATTTCTCCAGTTTGATTCATTCATTACAGAAACACAATCGTGACAAATTTAGTTCCCTTGATGACTATATCCTCATAGTTGATCTGGGAACACCTGTTTGGATTTCTTTGCTAGAGTTTTTCTGCACAGCCATAATCTAGAAGTTGTCATGGCATACATATGGTTTCATTTTGAAGCAATGAAATTTACACAAGTTTGATTCATTCGTGACGGCAATAGAACAGTAGATGATTTCAGTGCACTTGCTGACTTTCTCCTCTCTTAATTAACCAAGAACCTGTTCCAACTTTGTTGTTAGCATTTGTCGGGGCATGCTTCAGTCGTCGTGATATATTATACAGTATTCTTTTAAAATTTACTCGCATTTGGTTCATTCATGGCAGAGACATAGGTGAATGATTTTAGTGGACTGGATTACTTCCATAATCAACCAAAAACTTGTTCAGCCTTTGACATTATCATTTTTCAGAAGATGCTATATTTGGAAGCAATGAATGTTCACTAAAGTTTGATTCATTCATGATGCATTTTTCTTGAATGCATAATGAGGTCTTCTCTAGTTGATGGAAAAAGGTTCCATGGTTGATCAAATTCTGAAGTTCTCATCAACAGTGGCCTGGAGTATTAGTAAGTGAGCTAGATGTGGAGATCTTCCTACTAAAGGTCACAGCTTTGTTGCTCTCTTATCTACTGAAATGTCGTCACCTAGCAATCAAATGGGCAGATCATCATTGTGAACCATGCTCTCTTTATATTACCCAAAAGATGTGAGTTGTGCTGCTAAATTTTGTATTGATTCATTCAATGACAAGTGCATATTACCCTTTCGGAGAAAATAATTTACATGTTTAGGAAAAAAATATTTATTTATTTATTTTGGATTTTTATGGCTATGTAAAGTGACTAATATCTTAAATACTTTTCAGCAAGGGATGAATTTCAAATGATTCTTAAGTTTGTGATGTAGAGATTCTCTTCTTTGACAAACATTATGCTATGATTTGCCTCTCCTTATATGATAAAATAGTTTATGTAGTGACCGATCGTTCAGTTAGCTCGAAAGCATTACTGAAATTAGTCTGTTGTTTACTCATTCAGCTTGCTGATCTGATTTTTTTTTTTTTTTAACAAAAAAACATTAATATAAATTATATAGAGACCTCTTTATAATACTCTCTACAACAGAGTAGCAATGGATTATGATTCTTTACCATGATCACAGTTAAGTCTTACTGATTGCCGCAGGCTAGCATCTCCGACTGGTAGCTGACATTGATCGGTTCATCACTGATGACTATTGGCAGCTTAAAGGACTGCATACCACTTCCACCTCTCCACTCGTTACCTCAAACACCTTCCCTTGCCGTGGCCCTTGAATTTGTCATTGCCCACCATCACCATCTCAATGACTCTTTCTCATTGCTACAGGGCAGCATCTGCAGTAGGTTAACCCTGGAATTCATAATGTCTGTTCGGTCGATTGGGATGAAAGACGGAACAAGTTTAGGTAATCTTTTGATTACAAATTGAAGAACTTACATGAAAGGAGCAGCAGTTTAACATGCACTGAAAATGTTATTTGTGATGGCAAATTTCACGTCCGCTGATGATGAGAGTAACCTTATCTGCGTGTGCAAATACATTTCAGAATAGTAGGAGCATAAATCAACACCATGGTTCATAGCCATTGTGTCGAACAATTGGGTATTAGCAAACTGCTTTTGGTGCTCACTAAAAGATATTGAAGTATCATCTACGTGCACATCATCCAATCATCTAATGAGAAATGCCACATGGACAAAACGTGATGGCAAAACTTACAAATCAACCACTTTGAATCAGTGGTTTGAAGTAATTTACAAGGCAAAAGGTCAGATGACACTCACATGGGATTCATAGTCTGGACTAATCAAGTTCAAGGCTAAGTTCCTCATCAGAAGCAGCACCTGCACAAGTATTTTAGACAGCATCATATCTGTAGGTAAATCGAAAAGCACAAGCATAAAGCCAAGTAGGTGACACAGCGAGATAAGAATATCATGCGATAGTATTTTCGATAAGCATATTATTGATGAATGTGGAACAAGAATTTTCCAGAAACAAAGAAATTTGTCTATATGATACAGTAGAAAACTAAGATTGGAAACAGTACACACGATTAAGTATATATCACTGGCCTTGGCTTAGGTACTTAGCAACAAAAGTTCTGTTCCAGGAATTGATGAGGTGGACATGTCGGCACAGGATTGAAATGTATATTCAGGATAGGGTTATGAGAGTTATGAGGTCTGCACTTCGGCAACAATAGTTGTTTACATCCTCAGTGCATATCCAACTCCAAGTAATAAAATGAATACAATAGATCGAAATGCCATGGATATGTTCAAAAGTGAATGAGAATTCTATAGTTAGAAGAGTTAAAATGATTAGAATTGAAGGTGTACCGATCCAAAATAGTTGGATAAACACTATAAATTTCACAACAAACTGTAGAAGACACTGCCTGACTTGCTGGGCTCTTCATCGATAATACTAGATAGAAGACACCTTTATTGAGCAGATGTTCATAAACTAATTAGAAACACAAACATTACAGGAATGAAAGAAGTAAAATGTGTTTTTTATCTTCCTAAAACCCTATAAGAACTGAACAAGATGAAAAAGGTAATTACACTACAGTAGCATAAAACCGCTATTTTGTCACAAGAAGGCGAGAACCAAATTGAAAACAGTTAAGCAGCAACTCCATTATAATAGCATTATCTTGGAACATTTCAAGATGAAAGATAAGAATAACTTCCTTGCTAGAAAAAATAAGCACAAGGCATTCTGCAAGACGAGCAACATTTGTAAAAGGCTCTGGTTGTGGAAGATAGCATACTGTTTCAACATCAATTGGATCCATCTCCTTTAGTTTTTCCAAATGACCAGTACTACCAGGCTCAAAGACACTTCCGAGAAAGCTGTATACTTTAGCAAAATCTGGCATAACCGTATGAAATACAAAGTCAAAGACAAGAAAGTAATCAAGTAGAAGAGCAAGGTCACCTTAAATCTATACAAGAAGTAACCAGAAAATAGCAGAATCATAACATTTCATTCGTACAAGATTTGGAACGCACATAAACAAAGTTCCTCAATCTATTTACAAATCAGTAAATAAATATCATTTTCAGTATTCTTTATAAAAAGTTTGCCTTAACTTATATATATGTATACCCTATCGTCTTATATTAAACAAAGTTTGAATAAGAGATGCTATTAGTAGAGTCAATATTTCAGTCAAAGATGGTTATATGCAATACCTGGAATAACAGTTGTACAAAATATTTTCCCTTATATTAACATTGATCTGATCTTGCAACCAAATAGTGAGACAGAGTGGATGTTGTCTCTTCCTCATCAATTGGACAAACTAGATAACAAAGACACTTTATGTAGCAGAAATAAGGGCTCACCACGAGGATCCATGGTAAGCTTTTCTCGATCAGCGGTTTCGGAAGTTGGCCAGGTTGTAAGGCAGATTGTGCTAGTAGAACAATTATTTGTCGTTGACACTCCAGCAGGCCTTGTATCATCTGCAAAGCTAACAACTAAGTCAGCGGAAAAAAATGACAACGATCAAACTACTAAAGGTTGGATGTCAAACCTGCTGTTTGGTGAGATGCAGTAACTGGCTGGAGACAACTGTGACCCTTGGAATGCATTTGCGCTTTCGAGGTAGAGTTTCCAGGTGTAGAAGAAAAGTCTACCGCGAGGGCATCGCCTGGTTCAAGTAAACAGGAAAGCTGGACAGAGGCAGTGCCTTGAGGAAAAAAAAATAGTTAGAATACTACACGAAATCTGAGAATTCGTATGAACAAGTCTCACCATTTTTAGGGGCTTTATGAGGATATGGATGAGCTGCTTTCCGCTTGGGTCGAGGTGGAGGTACATGTTCACTTGTACCATTCTTCTGGACCTTGAGGAAATACTTCTGTGCATGGCTCCTTATCTGGAAGGACATCCTTTAACAGTCAAATTTCATGATACACAACATCTCAAATTTTTCTTAATTTGACATCTCAGTTCTTCCACACCCAGTAATGCATGTGTGTGGTTGTTTAGGAAGCCCTTTAAATAAGAAAGGTTGCAAGAAAATTTCTAGAATGAAATTCACATTTTACTGCATAAGCCATCCACTACTTTGTCAATTGTCTCGGTATTTTTGCTTGTACTCCTTACTGCTACAAGTCTCTAACTCACCTGAATAGCTGTCTTTGAGCCAACAAATGCTTCTATCTTTTTCCAGTCCCGATCAAAACTGCAAGATCAGGAAGATAAATGTCATTATCCTCGTAAAGCCTTTGCATATACTTCAAAACTCAAGGAAAAAAATAGTTATTATCATCGTACCAAATGGCACTTATACACATTAGAGATGCTATGAAATGCATAATGCCCAATAAAGTACAACACTCTGCGGATGAGAGAGGCCATGGCACATGAGATTATCCACACTGTTATAGAAGGGAAGAATTGATATATAATATGTTTGTATGAGAGGATACCGTGTGGTATGGTTTATAGGCATCCAAGCAACCAAAGTTATTACATTTTAATTGAACAATCATGCTGTCTAAACAGTTGTTGAGACCCACTGAATTGAAAAGAAGAGATTTGATTACATCATATCGAACATACACGAAAAATTTCGATCAAGTATAAAAAGAAAGTCGAACGGAGTACAGAGTAGTAGTCGAACTCTGGGAGAGATCTAAGAGAAATGACAGAAAATCCCTCTTTTTTTGTGTGTGTATGTTTCTTGCACAGGAAATGGCCAGTAATGCCTAATTCTGCAATCGGCCTGAAAGCGACTAATAGAAGTCTCTCTCTCGCGACACTTAGAGAATGCCGATTTCAGAAAGAAGTAGCGCATTCATGGCACCAGATAGGCTTCGAAGGAATACAAATCGAGCAGCGAAACAGTCATACCTTCCCGAGCCAAAATCGAAGAAAAGGAAAACCGAACGGAAAATCCATATGAAAGGAGGCATTCTTTTTCCTTACAGATGGAGGGCTTCGAGGAACTTGTCGTGCTCCTGCTCGGTCCAGCTCTCGCGGGACTTGGTGATGGTGTAAGGCTTGCGGATCTTCTTGCTGGGGTCTTCGGTGGAGGCTCGGGGGAGTGACTTGAGTGGAGGAGGTCGGTGGGGAAGAAGACGACTGACGAGGGGCGCATCCTCCGTTGCTCCTCTTCTGGCACCGCTGCCGCCTCCACCATCGGGTGCGCGGGGTTGAGCAGACACCATAAGAAGGACAGGTGATCGGGCAAAGAAGAAGAACGCGGACTGAGTACTCGATGGCGGTGGCCGGTGGCGGTGCGACGGAGACCTCTTCTGCTATGTATTTGGCCGGTCACTGTTTCGGTTGGTTGGCTCGTGTCCGAGTGCAGAGAAATGGTTGGCGGAGGAGATGGACACGTGGCGAAAGAATCGGGGGGTGGGGTGGGGGAAGGATGGAGACTGCAGCCGGACGTAGAGAATTTTTTATTTTTATTTTTATTTTTGTCAAAATGCATTTTTAAATTTCGAGCACATTATTTTGTAATGTAAAACTATACAAAAATAATAAAAATTTTCCCTGTAGAAAATGTATCTGTTTTTCTATAATCGTGGAATAATTTATATATTTTAGGTTATTCGGTTGTCGCCAATATTAATTTTGAAATTGAAATGAAAAAGGAAAAAAAAAATGATGAATGGATGGGTACTTCCGACAACTTAAACCGGAATCGACGAACTACATATGCCTAATGGAACTAAAAGCCTTCATTTGATTTGAGTTCTAGAGACATCTCTTAACCGGCTTCCACGCATAACCTATGCCTATGCCTCAATTTTATTGGGGTCCATAAAATTGGGGCCATTAATTTTTTTTATATTTTATATTTATTTTATTCATTTTTTTTTTAAAAAAAATAAAACCTTGACCATAATTTTTAACATTTTAAAGTTATTTTAAAGAAAATATTTAATTTTTAGTATTGATTTTTAATATCAGTTATTGTTTTTTTATAATTATTATTTTTAATTATATAATGTAAGATCTAATCAAGTCTGTCAACTCTTAAAAATCATAGTTATCGACGATCTCATATTTTTTTTCTTCTCTTATTAATGCTCCACGTCTTTTTTTCTTGTCTTTTTTCTTCCTCTGTATTAACGGTACCCTTTTTACTGGTGGTGATACCTACTTTATCTTCCCGATGGAAACATGAATTAGAACATTTTACCCTACAATAAAAAAGTATAATGATAATAGGGATGACAATGAGTCATATTTTATATTCTTCATATTCAATCCTATCTATTATATTTATCTTCATACTTATCTTCATACTCATTAGGTTTTTAACTTTCATCCTTATCCCTATACCGATTGGAAGATTGGATATTCATACTCTACGTATTATCCTATTACTACTTATAATTATTTTTTAAAAAATAAATTATTTCAATGAATATATGAATATTTATTAAATCTTAATTTTTTTTGGTACTCAGTCTACTTTTTCCTGTCTTGTGCTCATTCGATTGGGTGAGAATTTCTCATGGAAAAGAAGTTCGATATACTTGTTGATGGCCAAGTAAAGCGGCAAACTAAATTTTTTTCAAGACAGGAAACAGACTAAAATTTTTTCTTTCCTAATAAAAAATGATACTTATATATCGGATAGGATATGGATAGAATTATCCTACATTCATTTCATTTATAAATTTAAAAATATTCATACTAACCTGACCACCTAATTATTTGATATAGTCTACAAATTTTCTCTATAATTTCCTCTATTCGGAACAGATGTTGAATTCTCTATTAAATTTGAAAGAAATTGTATCCCTAAATGCTAGTTTTTTTTAAATATTATTTTTTTATAGTTTTCTTGAAGTCTTTAATATTACTGTTGACTTTGATTGTGTTATTCATGAGTGCTATTTTATCTTTTGGCTCCGCACCGCTAGAATATTTGACTCTTTATTCAATTTAGCATCACAAACCGCTAATTTTTTTTTAAATTTTGTATATATATTTTTTTAAAAAAATTAATATTTTATTTTTTAAAAAAAAAAATTTAAAATCCGTCCAAATGGAAAAGGTTGAGTATTTTTTTTTAAAAAAAAAATTTACCTAGGCCTCTAGCAACTTGAGACGACCGGTGTGGACGACAGCATGCATTTTTTTGTTGTTAAGCTTAAGTACAAGATGACCATAGTAAGTAGAGGTACGTTTTTTGTTGTTAAGCTCCAGTACAAGATGACCCTAGTAAGTAGACAGGGACGTAAGGTAGAAAGCACCCATCAGCCGTTGCACTATCAGACAAATTCGCGATAGAGAATCCCTCACGCTGGATAAATCTTCAGATATGAGCAGAGCGTCTGGTTCGATCAGGTCGCATATAGTCAGTCCTTACTAGTTTAAATAACAAGTAAACGTGGAATACTTCCAATCATGCTCTTCTATGGTCAATGGATCAAATTTCAATGTCGATTTGGCACTTCAACCTCTTAAAATTATCTGATCAAAACCATCTAAATCCAAATCTAACTTGAAAACAACACCCTACCAATTTAACCCGAGAGAGGTCGAAGAGTGACAGTCCGGCCATGAAGCACAAAACAGGCACATAGCTTTTCACAATCATGGGCAGCCCAAAACCTGTTTAACCTATTTAATAGTTTGAGAGCACAGAGAACCTATCGAATAGTAGACAGACAAGAATGGCATGAGATAATCAGATACAATAAACAAACAAGCGAAAAATATTAAAGTGATTGAGCAGTAATCTCTGACAAAAGTTCAGGCACAGCACGCCTACATGTTACATGAGTGAGCAGCTTCTGAAACTCCAGGTTTTAGCGGACACTGAGTGGGAATTAATTAAGAATAGAGAAACCCCTGGATCACCTATACACATGGAAGTCTCTCTGTTTCTCCATGCTCGTCTGCATTCACCCCGAGGCCTTGGGCTGAAGATATTTGAGCTATTGTCGATATGGCCCAAAGCAAGGAAATAAAAAAAAAAAAAACAACACAAACCAAGGTAACACCACCACCAAACTAATCGGAAAGATCTGGAGAGTCATCGGTACCGGAAGCTCATGTCAAATTCCGGACCATACATACTGGGAATGTGACCAGCAGCTGCAGGGTGGGCATGCTTTTCCTTGGCTCTCATCTCCATCTCCAATAGTCTTTGAAATGCATCTGGATGACTGATGCTGCTGCCACCAACAAACGCTCCTGAATTTGGATATAAAAATTTAGAATCATTATGGAATCTGAAACCAACAATAATACAAGAATGTAAATCTTAGCTATAGAGGATTACAGCATTGCCACACTACTCAGGTCTAAGCAACAAACAGAAGGCTTTGAGCAGTAACAAGCTCTTCATGATATAAAGGTTATAGGGTAAAAATACACGTGACATTTTGGGTGTCTTTACCACAAGTGACAAGACAAATTTTAAATATAATAAACTCATTGTCATGCACAAATATTTGAAAGAAATTATGTAAATTATGAACGTTAATTTGCCTGAATTTTCTAAATTTCATCAAAATACCAATTCAAGTTATGAAGTGGGCCAGTGGAGTTGATAAGCGGAACATGAACGATTTAACTTATAAATTTCATGTAGCAAATAAATTGAGGAATCTGTCAATCCAGTGAACACAAGAATGAGAGTGGAATTTACCTGGCATTCCCATTCCGAAGCTACCATAGTTAGACCGCTGAGGCTGTACTGCAATGTTATGCATATTATTTGTTTCTGGTACAAACCCTTGCATGTGATTTATCTGATGAGGTAATTGCATAACTCTTGGAAAGCCTGGATGGGGCAATCGCTGCGGGAAGTTTCCTGGAGTTGACAACTGCTGTAACATCAAGTGATAGGAAGTAGGATCCATGTGAGGTGCATTAGCATGGTAAGCATTACGAGGAACAAGATTTTCAAGAAAATTTTGAGGGTCATGAAAATTTTGTTCAGGGCTAATATGGTTCATTTGTTGATTCCCATTAGTAAGATGATCCAACAATGGGTGTAGAGGCATTGCATTGTTGACAGTATGAAATGATGCCCTTCCCTGTGAAGGATGATGAAAAGCACCAGTATTTACCAAGTCATGGGGGCTCTGAAAAGAACTAGGGTTTTGAATGTCTTCTGCACTTCTTGGAATGGCATTAAGCAAATTATTATTAAGACGCTCGGCGCTCATTTTGGAAAACAGCTCCTCTTTACCTGCATTAGCAAAGGGTATAGGATCTGAGATTGCCGATTCCAGAGCATCACTATCAATGATCAAACTCTGCTCATCTGGCAAGTGAAAGTCAAGTATTTTCTCTCCAGAACCAATAGTGCCCAGAGGTACTGTGTCACTGTGATGACCAGGCTTGTTTGGTTGATATTCACTGGACCTAGAAGAAAAGAAACTAGCATCAGGGTTTGCAAAAGGCAATCCAGCTGAAGATGGAAAGGCATTAGTGTTGGTTCCACCATCTGGCACTCTCTGTGAAGAAACAGGAGCTTGAGCCGATTGAAGCTCATTCATAAATGCAGCCCCAAATAATGCTTCGAGAGTTAAGGTCTTATCTGCACTGGACATTGTCTCAGTGGAGTTCTTCTCAGGAATTGGAAAATTCAAAGAACTTTTTTTATCAGTTAAAGATGATTGATGAAAGAACTCAGCATCCAGACCAATTCCAGTTGTCATCTCCTCATTTTTTGTTCCTTTTTGTAACAAAGAAAGAAGATGTTGTGATGCATGCTTGTTGATATCAGATTTCTTGAGTTCCATATTTTCGTCTGTTCTTGTCTCAGGTCCCTGTACCATCATATGCTGGTGACTTGGCCCCCCTTTGATGTCAGCCAAGATTGAAAGCTCAAGGTCCTCACATGTAAGAACAGAAGGACTTGAATCTAACTTATCAACTTGATGATATTGTTCAGAGATCCCAATTGCCAAAGTAGTTGTAGGAGACACATCAAATTTCTGTGTAGTATTACTAACATCAGTACTGTCTGGTTCCTCATGTTCAAATACTTTATCATGAGAAACTATAGATTCAGATGAGCCAATTTTATCATTATTCACAATCAACGAAAGGAGATTCTTTGATGAGAAATCATCTGAAGGTTTATTTTCTGTGTGCACATAAAAAATCTATTAGCTTATCCCTCAAGTAAAGCAAAAAAGTTCTACAAGTAATGATTTCCAGGTTTACCTTCTTCAAGAAACCAACTAGCAAACTTAGAAGATACAGAAACTGAAGAAGTCCATGGTTCTTTGTCCTTTTTAAGTCCCAGAGTCTGAGAAAAATAACAGAAATTGTGTAACTGAAGTATCAGTGTCTTACAAGTTTTAAACAAGAATCTTATTTCCATAATGGACAACCAACCAAACTTAACAAAATAGAAAGTCCTATGTTCAAAATCTCTCAGTGGGAGTGACTAAACGGCATGCCCTCAATTAAATCAATCCAAATGCTGGACTTAGTCTAGTTCAGTCACCCCTGCTAAACTCCTATGAGAGTGCTAAGAATGTAAAACTACAGTTTCAGTGTCTTCCGTATGGTTTAATCTGCCGAGAGAACTAATCACAAATAAACCTAAAAGATGGATAGATTTAGGGAGATAAAAAGACAAATCAATAACAAAAAGAAGAGAAGATTTTTTGGAATAAAAATGGGATTAGTTTATAGAAAACACTTACCGAAGAGGAAGTAGAGGAAGTGGATGAGGTACCAGAAATATGTAAAGAACCACCGAGCAACTTTTCCAGAATGGAGACAGAACTGTCGTGTACAAATGAATCTGTACCATCAAACTTCTCTTTTTTCTTGTCAAGATCATTCATTATGGCCTCTACCCGAACTTCATTGACAATTTGAAGATCAGATGCTGTAGATGAGAGGCTTTCAATTTCATGTTTTCTAACGCTGTCATTGAAGCAGACATCTAATTGTTGTCTCTTTTCCTTATCAGTATGGGTGCTATCAAGATGTTTGTTGTCAACAATACCAGCAATACTAGCCTGAGATGACAGAAAGTGTGGCAAAAAAAAAAACAAGGTGATCACCAAATGCGCATGTCAAGTAAATGAACATAGATTTAGCTTTTGTTCATCACATTGATGGGAGTTTTATTGTTTTGTTCAATATGATTTAGCTCAAGCAGGATTTGCATTGGGAAATATATCAGACTTAAAAAAACATCAGCAGGACAATATTATACGACCTGCACAGTCATTATTGCTTGGCGCTTGGAAGGTCCAAGATGGAAAATATGTGACATCACTTCCAGTGGCGGACACATTAGGGCATGTGCTATATCTTAATTTTAAAAATCATAAAGGCATCCCTTTAAATGTAGGGGGATGCTATCAAAATTTCAAAAAAGTTGGGCTTGTGTCACAATAATAGTTTTTCTTATCCCTCCTTGCTTATGAACCCCTCCATGCACAGTCACAGCAAAACTTGCAGCTCTCCTATGGATTCCATGACCCTTTCCTCTCCTCTCTAGCATTGGTGGAGAACTTCCTTTCTGCTTTCATAGCCCACTTTGTTTGAAAGTTAGTTCTTAGAATGACTCAATCTCGAGTGATCCAAATTGTTTCAATCCACCTAAGATATTCCCTTGGAATCACCCTACTGGCCCCCGGGGCTATGGTGTAGCGATAAGGGCGCTCAGTTGTCTCCCAAGCACCCACGGTTCAATTCCTAGCTACGGCGTATTTGCAGAAATTTTTCCTCCAAATGGGACTTGCAACTAAGGGATGTTGGGCTTCTGGGACACCTGCCGCATGTGCTTTCCGATTTACCCTAGTAGCCGGTGGAAAACTTCCATGGACCTGGTTAATCATTTTTTTTTGGAATCACCCTACCGACTGAGAAGTCAAGTGGATGGATTGGATTATGTTGCCAGATTCTAGTTTCTAATTTTATTTTGATCCATTATGCCATTTCTGAGATCTGAAACTTTTTGGAAAGATCAAAATTGCTACTGCCCTTGAGCCAATTTGCTTTGTATCTGTGAAAAGTTAGGTTTTATCTTCCCAATGTTTTCCATATTGAGAAATTAAAGACCAACGTTGGTTGATTTGGGGTTGCTATGGTGGACTACCATAGCTCCATGAGCTTTTTAGCAGCAAATTGGTATATATGCAGATGACATGCACTCAGGTAATTGAGTGATGCATATGCATTATGCAAGGGCATGGATGGAGGCTGACAAGATTTAAGATTGGATTATGATACCTGCTCTCAGCGGATAGCTGGAATAGTGAGGCCCCATTTTAACTAATGTAACATATGCCATGGCCAATCATGAAGTAAAAATCAAACAAAGATACTTCCCCTCTTTCACTTTCCTTTTTCACGTGATTAATCAGTATCAAAACAAGTCCTAAAGGTCGAAGAACAAAATGTTGACAATAAATGGAATTTGTTTCAAAAATATAAATTAAGTATTCAAAACAACATTGGTAATTCAACACATGCTGATCTGATGTAAGGCATAGTTTGCATATCTGTATTGGTGTCAGAATCGGCTGGTAAGGAATCTCAATAACTGTATCAGATGGTCAGATCAATAAAATAGGAATCAGAAAATGGATAATTTTAAATTTGAGTAAAAGGTAAAAAAACATAAAAGAAAAATTAAATGCAACAGAAAATAAATTCTAATGATAATTTTAAATTTAAGCAAACAGAAAAAGAATGTAAGAGAAATTCAATACAACAGAATATGAACTTTTAATAATTTAAAAACAACAAAGAATTGGTTAAAATGAAATTTTCTAATGTAAAATTAGATTTCTTTTTATGATTTTAGTACTCAATTGGTAAAACTTCTATCTATTGATAAGCATGAACAATTTATCCATTACATCATTTGGAACTATATTGTGGAGATTAATACTAATTATTTTTATCAAAAATCCAAACTATTATCTGAGACATATCTATTCCTCATTGTCCAGTGATGTATTTATCATTTTTACTTCATAAGTTAGTATCATGCTTAAAACATATTTTAAGTACACTTACATTCTGTGTTTATTATAGGATATATTTTTATTTTTATTATTGTTTTAACTTTATTGTTTCACTTTTTCATTTTTATATCAAATTTTAATGGCCTTTAATAGGCTGACATTTGTTAGGAGTGTTTTGGTGTTCTTATCTAAGCAATTTCATAATTATGAATACAATCCGATTGTGCTTGAAAAATGGAACTTAGTTTACCTTAAATTGTTTCTGCAAATCACCAAAATTATTCTCTGTATTTACTGTTTTATTTATAGATGTCTGGATATTCATTTTAACATAATGTTCCTCTCTTTGGTATGTTTTAATATTGTCTTTCATACTCAATTTGTAATTGGTTATATCATAAATATTCTTCAATTTAAATTTTCTTATTTTAGTGTTCTATAATATAGTTAAAAGCAGCTAGTTTTGCTCATGCATTATTAGTCTCAACATAGAAGGTAAAGGTTAATGTTTCAAACAAACTATATGACTATAGCTGTCACCGACTTCTCTTTCACCATGTTCATCTTTATAACAACCATGGTACCAAGATTGTGATCAGGATCTTAGGATCTAAATTGGGCTAGATTTTACAAACCTATGGTCCGATCCTATGTCTACTTATTGTTCCTCCATAGAATCTAGCTCCCAATATCCTTAACTAGATAAAATATATTTACATCAACTTACCCTCTGTTTGGATAGGGTGAGAAGAGGTTCATTAATGGAAAGGGAAGGGAAGGGAAGGGAAGTGAGGGGAAAAGGGAGGGGAACTTCCTTCACCCCAAATGGGGGTGTAAGGAAATAGGCCACTTGAGGGGTAAGGGAGGGTAAAAGTTCCCCTTCCCTTCCCTCCCCTCACCCCCTTCCCTCACCTCCATCCCAAACAAGGTTAAAAGTTACCAACCCTTTACTTACCCTTCTCTCACCTCCTCCCTAATAGACTGTTAGACATTTTAAAAATTCACATTTATTGTAGCAAATATTTTTTCCAGTCATAAGATTTTTTTTACTCATAAGTAGAAGAATCTTTTTTGGTTATTGTCATTTCATCCATCTTATAGAAATTGCTACTTGCTATATAAAGATGAAATACTATGGATTGTACTCCATTTTTCAAAATTGAAATGTATGAATAATTTTAATGATATTGATATAGACTATTTGGTTAAGATAATAATTAATTAATAAATTACTTTATCAATATCTAATTTTGATCATATAATTATTATTTCAATACATAAAAGATATCCATTTGTTATCTATATCGATCATACATTCCAAGAATATTGGGGGAGAATTTCTCATGCTATGTCAATATAATGTTCTCTTTAACATTTCTTCCTCCAGTACCAAAGCTAATCTACCTGCAATGATCCAACAAGCGACAGGATTGAACCTGAGGACAAATAACTTGAATTGGAAGAATTGGATCAAGGGAAAATATATTGTATCATAATCATTCACTACACAGTATGACTAGCTATATAGCTCTGGTTGTTGCTGTTGGATTCGGAGCGTAGTGGAAGATATATATATTTGAAACATGGATCTTTCATGGTATATATAGCTTTATACAAAATAATATAAAACATACCTCGATTCCTCGATAGGTGTGAATGATATTACAGACAGATAGACATATAAGAGCCCCACGTGTGACTCCTCTAGCGGTATCCACGCGCACTAGATCACGAACTTGAT
>JBBMJZ010413095.1:17293883-17304685 GCA_037833815.1 Zingiber zerumbet
TCAATTATAACTGCCCGATCGAGTGACAAAATGATTCAATAAAATTTTAAAAATTAGGGATAAATGTCCATTTAATTCAAGAGAGAATTCTATTTTTTTTTTTATGAAATAATTTATTGTTTTAAAAATAGTAGCCATTTTGGTTCAATTGAAATCTATCATTTAAAAAAAAAAAAAATTGGTGACCCACATACATCTATTTTATTTAATAAATATATTTTTAAAAACTTAATATTATTTTTGAAAAATAATAAAATTATTTTTTAAAAAAGATTATTATTAAAAAAATAATAATAATTTAAATATATTTAAAATATATTTATTTAATAGAATATAATTTTAAGATGATTGAGTGTACTGTCGAATCCATAAATAAGAAATGTTAACGTTAAAAGAAATGTGAATAAAAGAGATATGTTATTATAATGAGTATGTGGGGGTGTACCCTAATGAGGTGATGAGTGTTATAATGATGATACATTATGGATGCCCTAAGTAACTTAATAAAATAAAATTAATTAATTTAACCTTTTATATCCCGAAAGAAATTATTCAAAAAATGACTTTAATTTTTTTTTAAAAAAAAAAGATAATAAATGAATAGCCATTTTCTTGTAAAGAAAAAATAATTTAATTTGGACAAGACAACTCAACCAATTATAATAAACTAATTTTTTTTATTTTAAATGTATTAAAAATAAATTTACTTGGACATTTTTTTTAAAATAAAAGTAGACTAGTAAACATATGGCCAACTACTCCGTCGAAACTTCAACAAACTGCTTCTCATCACCAACTTTACACGTTTTATGACAATAAAAGAATTAATTAATTTTACCCTACCATATATATAAAATAAATATTAGAAATTAATTAATTAATTAATTTTCAATCTTCAATCATTTAGCTGTGAAAAGAGGGTTCTTCTCAACCATGCATTATTTTAAAGGATAATCGAAAAAGAATAGACAAGTAAGCTGATTCGACGGCTCCTTGTCTTTATTAAAAATAATAATAAAAAAACACTCTCTATATTAAAAGTATCAAAAGACCTCGATTTTTACGCAATGTTTTTTTCCCCCTTCTCATTAAATATAATATTTACAAAATTTGAATTTCAATTCTACCTTTTATAATTTTACACTTTATAAAGATAAATTATGAATTTGTATAATTTATTATTAAAAATTTTATCCATTTATATTATAAATGTAAAAAGGAAGCAAGAAAGAGAATTTGTGAAACATAGAGGCGCCTTTTTGAAAAATTGGTTTTCTTCTTTAGAATGATTCCTCCTCATTGTTAAATCGGCTCCCACGTTTTGCAGGCTGCAGGAACTCTCGAAAGGGGCAAGGGCAAGGGAAGGGAAGGCTCCGGCGGAGAGGAAATGGCGAAGCCATTTAGGAACCTCAACAGAGCAAAGCCTCAAAGTTATGGAGTAGGGTTGCTTGTAGTTTTCATTCTTGTCTCACTTACCTATGTTACCATGTCCGGAACTAACAAGATGCGCATCTCCATGGGTAAGATTCGTCTTCTTCTCACTCTATTGCAACAATTAATTAACTCCTCCTTCTAGTTCTCATGGATAGATCGTTTGCTTGCTTAATTTGCAGCAAACTCACAGCTTGTACAAGTGGTGGATGTCAACAACGCCTCCATTAAATCCCATCCCTCGACTGGAAAAGAAGCAGCAGGTAGCCCCAAATTGTTAGATAGATCTTAATTGGTAAAGAAAGGCTAAGTTTATTTAGTCGATGAGTATTCTTGATACAGAGAAGGAGAAGGTCGTGGTGCTTGAGAAGAATTCATCTGCTGTTCCTGAAGAGGTGTTCTTGCCCACCGGAAGAACAGGGGATCAAGGTACGTGTATGCTGTCGTCACAGCCATCCAAATTTGACCAAACGTTGGTAATTCGCAGCCATGGAATTCATAAACTAACAATTATTTGTTGGCCAAATCGTGAAGGCGTGGCGGCGGTGGAGAAGAAGCCGATATGCGATCTGTCGAACAGGAAATCCGACGTCTGCGAGGCAGCCGGCGACGTCAGAATCGTGGGCAAGAACACCCGCATGGTCTACGTGGCCCCACCTCCCGACGGTAACAAAGAGGGTGAGTCGTGGACGATCAAGCCGTACGGCCGGAAGTGGGACGAGGGTTCCGGCGCCGGTGTTCGCGAGGTGACTCTGAGGCTGGTCAACGACTACGGCGATGGCCCCCGTTGCGCGGTCAACTATTCGATCCCCGCTCTGGTGTTCGCGATCGGCGGTTGGTCCGGTATCAACTTCTTTCACGACTTTGGCGACGTCCTGGTGCCCCTTTTCCAGTCGGCCGCCCCGTTCTCCGGCGAGGTCCAGCTGCTGGTGGCCAACAACAAGCCCGGATGGGTCCAAAAGTTCCGGCCGTACTTCGACAAGCTTTCCCGCTATCCCGTGATAGCGTTCGACGAGGACGACGCAGTTCGCTGCTTCCCCCGCGTGACGCTCGGACTCCGCTGCAGCAGCATCGAGGACTTTCAGATGGAGCCAGCCAAGTCGCCGCAGGGCTACTCCATGGTCGACTTCGCCGAGTTCACGAGGAGCGCCTTCGGTCTCCCCAGAGAGCGCCCTACCCCGCTGCCGGAGCCACTGGCCGGCGGGGAGCAGAGCACGGCGAAGGCGAGGCTGATGTTGGTAGCGCGGGCAAAGACGAGGCGGTTCACGAACGTGGAGGAGATCGTGAGAATGGCGGAGGGGGCAGGATTCGAGGTGGTGGTGACGGAGGCGAGCGACGACATCGCCAAATTCTCGCGCGTGGTGAACTCGTGCGACGTGCTGATGGGCGTGCACGGGTCGGCGCTGACGAACATGGTGTTCCTGCCGAGGGGCGGCGTGGTGATCCAGGTGGTGCCGTGGGGGAAACTCGACTGGATCGCCGGCCACTACTTCCGGGACCCGGCGAAGCAGATGGAGGTGAAGTACCTGGAGTACAGCATCAACGAGGAGGAGACGACGCTGTCGGAGCAGTACCCGAGAGATCACGCGGTGTTCAAGGATCCCATGTCGGTGCACCACCAAGGGTGGGATACCTTTTCCAGGATATTCTTGAAGGAGCAGAACGTGAGGCTCAACGTCACGAGGTTCCGGCCATTCCTGGACCGCGCACGCCTCTTCATCAGCCAACAACACACACAGGATCTGAATCTGGATCTGGATCAAAGGGGCGGTGATTAAGGTCAACTGCACACCTCCCTCATTCATTTCTTCTTCTTGTTTATTGCTTTTACTATTCCGCCGCTCATGAAACAGCAGAAATAGGGAAATGATGAATGAGTTCAACAAGAATATAATTGTTTCTTTATTGCATTGCTAATCATGTGCGCTTGCTATCGATTTCCATGTCCCAATAAGCAGAGGCCAGATCTTTGGTCCAAGGTCTTCTACCTGTTTAATCAATAAGGTCTAATCCATCCTACTAATAAATGAATAGGGGTCTAAGACTGGTTCAGAAATCTGGGATCCGGGATCAGAGGAGCCCTACAATGGAGATCAGATCTTCTAGGACTAGTCCAGCGATCTAGGATCAGAGGATCTCTGCCCTAATGGAGGCCAGATACTTGGAGCTAGGGAGGTAGAATTGAGGTTTAAATGATGAAAGCCGCGTTGGTTTTATGGAAAGAAGAGCAATCCAAATTTATATTGAAACTAATGGCAAAAGCCATTAGTGCCCTGGCGAAGACCGGGGAAGACATGTTCGAACGTGTTAAATTTTGATCCCATCTAATGTGATAATATCTCATGTCTTAACTATCGCACCATGGGGATAAATTTATATTGAAACTAGCTCCTTGTCCTGTAGTAAAGATATCTTCCTTGTTACCTGAACAACTTATGTGCATATGTTAAGAATTGTTATTATGAATAAAAATTTAAGGATTATTATAGTTGCTGATTTATAACTTATTATCAGAGTAGCTTCAACCTTTCATGTCCTGTACCGATTTTGCTCTCCTTACTCACCTTAGGCTTCTCTAAGTTTTCCTGCTCCTCAAAATGATAGCATTACAATGTTCAATAGTGTTTGTCTTGAGTTGGCTTGGAAATCTGCTTGTAGCTCTTGAAGACGAACTAGCAACCTGTGCAATATGAGTTTCTAATATTCTAGTATGGTTAGCAAGGTTGGTTTGCAAAGTTGTCAACTTTACCTACTAGTTGTTTGATTACCTCTCCTGTGGCTTGATGTTGTTGCCTAGACTCCGCGATTTGCTTCCTAATTAAATTCTTCATCCTGCTTAATTCGAGTTGCAATGAAGTTTTCCAAAAGAGTTTTTATGTTAGATTTTGGTGTCTATTGAAATCTTAGTCATGAACCAAAGTTATTGATGTTGGATCGATAGAGTAAACTTTTAAATGTCATAACTTTTGACTTGAGTATTAGAACGAAGCATTGTTTGGCTTGAATCACAGCTCATTCTAAAACCTAGATTTATTATCAGTAGAATCCGCAATCAACCAAATTTTGGATAAAAAAATATTGTTTAGGACTTTTTCGGAGGCTCTGAATATTTTTTTTATTATTATTATTTTTAGTAATTTTCATTTTTTTTTTTTTTGTATTTAGGGTATCTTTGATATGTTTATCTTGCATTTAGATTTTTGGATTTATATAAGTATCATGTTTAGTTGTTTTGTGATGGTTTTTATTAATTACTAGTTCTAGTTGACGTCTCCTTGGAACGTCGAGTTTTTCTATTTCCTAGTATTCCTCTTCGAATCAACATATTATAGAAGTATTGCTTCCGATATTCGTATGCGAATTAATGGATCCAATAGCTTGTGTTCCATCAGTTATCTTGTCTGATGTGATTCATGTTGTGCAAAATTGCAAGGGTATGGTCTTAGACTATATTGTTGAATATCAATTACATACAAACTAGACTATCTAAAAGAAATCGAGATAAAGGAACAGTTGTAATGAGAAATCAAACAAAATAAGAAAACGGGATAAAAGGATGATTAGGAAACCAAATCTTGAGACAATTCTAGAATTTTGGTTTCACCACGGTGAATATTGACAAATCATATATGGTTCCTTCCCTCACAATGTCACAGTACTCTTGAAGGTGAATTATCCTCAAGTAATCGATGTTTCCTCTCGAAATACAATGATATATTTGTCCTGACAAAACTCTTATTCTCATGGTAATTAAATCAAGCTAAACACATTAAACTATGTGATAATCAATGTTATACTTAAGAGAAACCAAACTATTTTCGTGATCAAAAACTCAAGTCCAGTTCTATAAATCCGAGACTAAGGTTCACCTCTCAGTTCGTCCATCAATCTTTAGTAATTGAAAACATATGTCAATATATTGACAATTGCCAACATTTTATTAAGCACGTTAAAACCGAATCAAAGTAATCACGATATTAATAAGATCATGAAAAGGTCAATGTCAACATATCATTGGACTACTCCTTAATCCTAAAATAAGAAGACTAATCCGTAACCTTGAAGATACAAACCATAGATATCAAATAAAAGATTCTACAATCTCCAAATAAGCATAAGCGATAGAAAGAACTTGATTGTAGAAGTTTGTCGATGTCTTTGGAAGATCTTCATGTGTTCCTTGATGCTCGCAAATTTCTTGGCTCCTTGAACATCTTGGAAATGACCTCTCTTTGATCTCCTATCACTAGATGTCTCTAAACCGCCGGCCCTTGTTCTCTTTTATAGACGTAAACTCTAATAGAATTTCCTAAAAAATAGGCCATCGTTGTCTTGAAACCATAAGGATCCACGACTGTAGATCGTGCTATGTTGGTTCTCCTCTTTGGCTAGTAGGGACCATGGTCATGGTGGCTACTACGGCCTTGCCGTGGTACATGTTGCTTCTCCGAATGATCCACGACCATGGTGGTTACCACTGGCTGGTCGTGGATTATTCTTTGATCTATGTCCTTAGATTTTGTCTTTCCAAGTATGCTCCAACACCGAGATCTTCACTTTCTGTCAATATAAAGTACAAAACACCGTCATCAGAACTAAAAAAGATAAAATGAATGAAAATGCAAGAGGTTTATACAAAATATACTAATGTAATGAAACAAATGTATGTTAAATAAGATAAAACATATATAATTCCCACATATCAACCTGTAGCAGAAGCCACTGTAGTTTTACAAAGGGAACTCAGATTAGCGTTATCAGACTATCAACCAGTGTTGGCTGTGAAGGAAATATAGCAAAATCCTCGGATAGGCAAGGATGTTGCGTCAATGGATAAAGGGAGGAAGATAGTATCTGCATCTAGTCTACTAGTTGAGTCCATCTAACATATCGAGTCTACCATTATTCCTCAAGGCTAGTTTCAAAGTACTACGTTGTTTTAAATGATCTCCATTCTTCTCAACATTTGTGCCTAGAGTCTCTTCATATTTGAATCTTCATTTATTTAGCAT
Organism: Zingiber zerumbet; assembly: GCA_037833815.1. NCBI lineage: Eukaryota > Viridiplantae > Streptophyta > Magnoliopsida > Zingiberales > Zingiberaceae > Zingiber > Zingiber zerumbet. The sequence continues at coordinate 17,300,327 of JBBMJZ010413095.1, forward strand.
TAAGCCTCCTTGGTCCATTATATTTTTTTTAGTATTAAGCCTTCTGGACAAACACTCATTGATCTTGTGCGAAAGCGGAGAAGATGGCTGACTAGGAACGGTGGCTCTAATATTGACCAAATGAAGACTCCTCATTGTCCAAAGCTGCCTTCCAAGTGCTCTTGTATCTCAAAAAGAGTGTTAGTTGTCGATCCAGGGAAGAGGTCCCTGACATTGATCCTCCGACGCTCAAGTCAATGATCGAATCAAGTCAAATAAAGTAAAATGAACAGTAGCTAATAGTATGTAAAGTTACAAAGCATCGCATACCTCCGCCTGTAGATGGTGACCCCTTTTTATAGTGTCACTGTTTATGCATAAATCTCAAAGTATTTCCAGAAAAGAACAAACTATAAAGATGCTCTGATACCTTTTCCAAAATGGATCCGCAGTCTTTGTGTTTGTCAGAAAGGAAACTTTGAATGTACAATTTGCATATAGAATATTCTCTGTCCTTTGTCATACAAAATGCCAAAAGGGCAATATGAGGTCGTTGGATTGAGTGGTCCACTATGTGTTTAGCTGATAATTTGACCGATACTTCCCGACCGACTCTCACTTGGAGGTACCACTCAATCAAATTAGGGAACTATAGCCAGAGGCTAGGCCTTCATGTTGGTGCGGGAAGCACCAGACGATTGAATCTATATTTTGATTATGTCAAAGGGTCCAAAGTTAAGTTGTCTTGTGATCTAACAAGGTTGATTGAGCTTGCAAAAAAGTCCTAAGTTGTCTTAGGCAAAAGTCCTAATGGATTCTAGGCAGGTGGAAACCCCTAGAGGGAGATAACCGTAGGTCCTAGGGGGTGGTAACCCTAGGTGATGGAAAGTCCTAGATACGGTTAGGTAGGTGGAAAACCCTAGGGGTGGTAACTCTAGGTCTTAGGGGGTGGTAACTCTAGGCGGAAAGTTTCGGCGGGTCGAGCACTTTGGGTAAAATTCTAGAGTCGGGTACTCTAGATGAAAACCTTGGTGGTCACGGACCAGGTGGAAGTTTGGACAGCTAACAGACGTCCAGCATGAAGACCCGAAGTCTCGGGCGCTGAGCAAAAATCCAGGCGGTCTGGAGGACTGGTCTAGCAATAAGTAACTTCTTCTGAGAGGAGTAGGTGAGGATACGTTTCCTGGTGAGGGAATAGTATGCGTCGATTAAATCTAGGATTTCCGAAAGAAATCTGAAGTCAAAACCGGACAGTTCGAAAGCTGTCAAGTTATGTATTTACATATTAATTGCTATTTGTCTAATTATGTTTTGCGGGAAACTAACAAGTTTTGCAGGGTTCAACTTAGCCTTGATTGGTCGATAGAAAGACCGGATCAGTCGACCGAACCCTAGTACAGCAGGATCAGATTTCCAGAGATCAGACCAGGTTCGATTGAGGGATCGATCGACCAAATCTCGGGATCGGTCGACCGAGCCAAGGATAAATGGTCACCGGATCGAGCTTGGTTGATCAGATCAGATAAGGCGAAGACCATCAGCTGATCGGTTGACCGAATGGAGGGATTGGTCGACCGAATGAAGGCTCATCCAAAGAGACTGCATCTGGATGGAAGGCCAGGTGGATTCAGTAGGTTCGGTCGATCGAACTTGGGGATCGGTCGACCGATTCTGGACGAGTCAAACCTGATCCTGATATTAGAGGATCTGGATCAGGTCTGAAGAGACTATAAAAAGGGGTCTCAGCCAGCTACTTCATAAATTGTGAGGTCACTAGAATCTTTAGGCTATGATACCATTTTTAAAAAAAAAAAAATTGTGAGGTGGCCTAAAGAGATATTGTATTCTAAAAGGATGTTATCAAGAGATGCTTAGGCTGATTTAAGGTAATTCTGGATTATTTTGGGGGTTGGTTTGAAGGGTATTAGATCAAAGATAGATTATCTTGCTTTCTAATTTAAATTATTTTATCTAATTCCTCCCAAGGAGGCTCACCTATAAAAGACCTAGTAGAGAACCAGTGCCCTAGCTATAGTTTAGGAATGTGGCAGTAGCCTTCCTTTCTTAGCCTGCACAAGACTTACCTTGATCTAACCTCTATTTATTCTTGTAGTTACTGTTCACTTGCTGGTGACTTAGAAAAAGATTGAGGAAGGTCTTAGAAAAACAACTTAGAGAAGAGCAAGATAGAGCCTTCTCTGACCTAACAAGAAGTTTTAGGGTATCATGTGATCAGAATATCTTCCTGGATCATAGAATTGTACATTCAAATATAAGAAAAAGTAGCACATAGTACTTTACATATAGATCTTACAAATTCATTTGGAAAAAAGAAACTAGCACACAATAATTTACATAATTAATCTTATAGAACAGTTGGCATAAAGGAAATTTACAAGAAAGCTTACACACACTTATAACTGAGGCTGAGCACACTTGAAAAGATGCTGAAGAGCGAAGGGATTTCTTCGTGTCCTATTAGGCTGAGGGGAGAAGGTTTTTTATAGAAGAAGGTGAAAGAGATTGCTTCGGAGAGAAGAAAAGGGTTAGACTTGCTGGTAGGATTTTAGGAAGAGGGTCTGCTCAAGGAGTGAGGAATAGAGACAAGCGGAAAGAGAGAGACAGATGGAAAGAAAAAAGCATGGGGTATGGTTAAAGTAATTATTTGGTATGATAACTTTAGGTAGATTGGTAGTGGAGGTACTGTAGACTAGTAGTGAATGTTCTGTAGACTGGTAGTGGATGTACTGTAGGTTAGATAGACTAGTAGTGGAGGTATTGTAGGTAGTACTAAAGTTCTAAGGACGAGTTGTGAATTTAGGGATCTATCATGTTATCAACATTCTATTCTCTGATTGAATCAAAAGATGGTGTTTGAGAGGTAGAAGCTTGAGTTGGGGGCCTATTTATGTAGAGAGCCGCTCTGTAGGCTCTAGAGGAAAGGGCTGAACTAGTCAATCTTTTATTACTCAAGTGTTCAGTCTTCCTTTAGTAATGTTGAAAGACGGTAGTATGTTATGTGGTAAAAGAAAAAGGAAAGAATCTGATACCCATTTATTTGGGCCAATATATCTTCTCGGTATATGATTCTCTTGCAAGGATGTACATATATGGGTCTTCAGGGCATCCACCGTGGGAGCTCCCACTGCTGATGTGGCAATAGGAAGAAGCTCCCTCCTATAGTGGAAGGGAGCTTCTTCCCCATTTATGGAGCCGCTCTTTCACTTTTTTTTTTTAAATTAAAATAAGTTTTTTAAATTTAAATATAATATTTAAAATGTTTTTTTAATTTAAATATAATATTAGAAATGTTTTTAATTTAAATATAATATTAGAAATATTTTTTTAATTAGGAAAGAGGTATATATGGTGTGGAGGTTTAAAAAATGTGGGACCTATGAAAAAGTTATTGAAAGATTTTTTTGATAGTGGAAAGATATGTGAGATTTTTTACTTTTGATGTGACGCGGATGTGGCAGCGAAATCCTTATATTATTATTTTTAAATAACTCTTTTCAAGTAAATTTTGAATTATTAGATTGAGTTGTGAATTTTTAATTGACATAATGCATATCAATTAATTGTGAAATGATGAGTTACCACTAATAATCCATATTTATTTTTTTTAGATGAACCATCTATTAAAAAATTAATCTAAAGTAAAGACTAAATCCTTAAATATTTTTTTTAAAGAAAATACCATACCGCTATTTTATTTCACTCAGGAGGTGAACTTATTTTTCTGATCATTTTCCTTTTTGTTTCTATTTCCTAAATTTTCCCGTGCAACAATTAAAATTTATTTTACGAGCTATCCTACCCTTAGTTTGTAGAAAGGTGATCTTACATATAATTAATTTAGGGTCAGGATTGGATCGATTCGGATCGGATTGTAGAATTGTACTATCCTACCAAAAATCTTTAATTAAAATATTATCATACATGATTAATAATTAGGAAAAATATCTAAAAAACTCACATATATATATATATATATATATAGAGTAAAGTAGAGAAAAATCCCTATTGACAACTTTAATTTTGCATGCTCACTCCTAAAAAACTGTTTCTAGAGAGAGAGAATTATTTGCACTCAATAGCTCATATTACATTACTACACGTACAAATTTAAACTAACTAGTAATTTAACTACCATTCTTGAATAGTAATAATATTTATATTATAAAATAATATAAAATTTCTATTAACACAATAATAATAACACATTCAACTTCAAATGATCCAATTTAAAAGCTAACAAAGCAGTTCAGATCCTCTGTCCTCATTTCTCTCTGTCCCCATGTCCCATTACCGATCGGACGGCTCAGATTACATCTCAAGGCATCATGACATCTTTAAGATGTGTGTAGTATGCTCGTG
>JBBMJZ010413095.1:17305551-17336852 GCA_037833815.1 Zingiber zerumbet
TGTTTATCTTAACGAGCCTCATTAAACGAGCTCAAACGAGCTTTTATCGAATCGAGTTTCGAATAGCTCACGAGCGGTTTCGTTCATTTACATCCCTATTTGATACTCATTCCTATTTCAATTTATAGTAAAGGACCAAACGCCACCTAAATTTGCAACTAATGACGGATTGTTATCTCTAATGATCGACAGTCTTTACATTTACAGAACACTTGTCAAAGGTTATAATAACTTGAAATGATTAAACTCCAAGCAAATTCAGGGCACGCTGGAACCATTTAAGGTATTCAAAATTATCAGGTAATCACAGTCAAAATTATTTTAACATCGATAAGAATTGCACAAATATTTTTAATATTGACTATGTGAATAATTATATATTTTAAAAAAGACATTATAAGAAAATATGAGATTCTTATTTATTGCCATATATAATAGATCCATAGTTTCATAACATTAGGAAAAATCAAGATAATTATTTTAATTTATAAAATTTTCACCTTATGCATTTTTCCTTCCTTCTTGATTTAATCTTGTTGCCTACGGACGCACGAGGAGCAGGAGCAAACCCTAGTCGTCGACCTCCATGGACAGGCACCGCAACGAGCGCTTTGACGACCGCTTCGGAGACGGCGGTGGGAGGCGGCCGCCTTCTCGCTGGTCCTCCGGCAGTCCCACGGAGCGCCAACACCGCTATCCCAGGAGCGGCACCGGATCCGGCGGTGAGGGATTCGCCGGAGGAAATAGCGGCGCAGGAGGACGCTACCATCCGTACCGTGAAATGCAAGACCTCCCTCCGCCTCCAGCTGCTGGTGGGTTCCTTGGCGGAGATCCCGGGGCCTTCGGCCCAGCGCCGCCCGTCGGTGGCCCTATACGCGGATTCTCCGGTCGTGGTGGTTCTCCAGGTAAACCAAGATCTTAATTTCGCAGTTCGTTCTCGCTGTTTACGAGTTAGGGTTCATGAGAACGTTTGGTTCAATGGTTTAAGGGTTTTTTCTTAGGGACTCATTGGCGGTTTCCAACTTTATCTGATCATTGTGTTCCTTCGTCAGACTTCCCCCCTCCTTTTTATAGATAACTGCGAGGTAATAAGTCGTCTCCAGACGGTACCTCAACATAGATTCCTAAAGTTGAACTTGTAACTCCTAGGTTTCTTTTATACTGCGGGAATGAGTTTGGGGAAGTCGATGATGCGATCATGGCTCTAGTCTATAAATGAATATTCCACTTTTGCTTGTTATACCTTTTTCTACATAGTGAAGGACTATTTCGGTTCTTGTTATTTAACCTGACGAGAATTGTCTTGCATTCCTGAGAACCACTCTTGTTGTGGAACAATATGTTCAATGACTTTGTATTTTCAGTTTATGATCATCCCACCTCCACAACCTGCTAGGCGGGGAATTACTGAGCTACAAATTCAGTAGATGGTTGTTGCTATTTTAGTCAATCACATGTCTAGTAATTCAAAAATTGTTTACATGTCTGAGTGGGAATGGGGTGATGCCACTTAGTTTGTCACTTGTCAATGTTTAGAAACCACCTGACTCTATAGTTCATCAGAAATGAATTCTAAGTTTTCCATCTGTCTTATTTTTGTTGATATCCTAGTGCTAGAACAGGGAGATCGAGCAGTGGATTTTTTGTTTTAGTGATTCTTGTTCTGTGCTGATATTCTATGTGATAAAGTTGAGACTGAGCTGGATTTTTGTTTTGTTCTAGAACATTTTTTTTGCGATTTGCTTATGTTTTCTAAGATATTGCTAATTGGTTTATATATCACTTTAATTGAAGACGGAATATTGAAACAAGCTAGCATGCTTAGTGAATTAACCCTGATGATCTTCATTCCAATGCATACTATTTCTTCCAGGTTCATGTGAATGTATAGAAGTACTTGGTTTTATTCTTCCATGGTGTTTAAATATCCGTTCGTTTGAAGTATTTCTTATATCTTTTATCTATGGGATATAAAGTATTTGAGAGTTTCTACTCATATTCTCCATTAGGCCAATTCTATAATCAGTTATCATATTTTATCATTTGAACATGTATATGAATTCCATCAGTTTTATTACTTATGTATCTGTTTGTTACGCCCACATCAAACTTTCACTTTTGAAGGGCGTGCCTTTGCTGTTAGATTATATATTTTGCATAAATATTTCTTGCAAAAATTTAGTTTAGTAAATCAATAATGCAGTGGTGAATTTGTACCTTGTACAAATTGTCATGAGTTAAGTATAAATTGGAATTGGTATCTTGTACAAGTTGTTATGACTCACAAGTTGAGTTTAAAATTGAAGTTGGATTGATTTTCAGATACTTTTCATATGTTTCATTGTGTATGTGTTCTACAACTCTGTTAATCATGAAATTTTAGATTTTTCCTATAAATAACAAAGCATGATGGTATTGATACGTTTAACCTTGAATGATCTTGCGATGCTGATTTTTTCCCCTTTCAATTGCTATGAGAGTAATATAGTTTGCCCTTCCTAATTGCACAGTTTGATTATTGCATAACTTTTTTTTTATCATTTTATATTCACTATGTAGATCGCACTGGTGGAAATAAATTTGCCAAGCTTTTTATTGGAGCAGTTCCAAGGACAGCAACTGAAGAAGATGTAAGTGACTATTGCTACATTTACTGGTTGGGTTTTTTTTTTACCATCTTTACTCTTCACATCTGTTGTCATTTTATCTCTTATCATCCCCATTTCCAAAACAGTTGTTTTCTATATTTTGGTAACACTTGCACTTGATGGGTTTCTCATTTGGCAATGATTTGTAAGTTTCAGTGTCTGGTTTAGATAGTCCTTACCTTTTCTTAGACTTAGAATCAAACATTAATAACAACAATATTAACTAGATGGATATTACATTGAAAACCTACCTCATTCGAAATGTGCAATTTAGTTTTCCAACTATGTTCCAATATCTGTGCAAAACTGTTATCTCAATGGTATAAAATAACTGAGATAGACTTGAGACATGAAATTGTGTTTGTCAATTTCTTTTTGTGGGGCTTCCATCAGGTACCAGATGATAGTTTCTATGGATTTTCAATGAGCTATTAGACGATATTAATCATAGTTTCTGACTAGGATTTGACATTTGCTCTATTTTGCATGGTAACACGGTTTCAAAACTTTTAATAGTGTGATAATTTTAATATAAAATATTTGTTTTTTAGATTCGTCCATTGTTTGAGGAGCATGGATATGTTATCGAAGTGGCATTTATAAAGGATAGGAAAACAGGAGAACAACAAGGTATTTTCAAATTTCTTTTGTCTTTATATTTATTATCAACTCATTCTTTTCCAGGTTCCTGAGAATAAGCTGTGAACAATCTGGCCATCCCTCTTATCATTTTTTTTTGGAGCTGTTGCCACTTGCTATCCTTTTTATGGCATGGTTCCTTCTTTTGCTATTTTTCTAGTACAAGATGAAGAAAATACCAAGACCATTGATGGGTTATTGACTTTTAAGTTTTACTGTCAAGTACTGTGATACTGCAGTATCAGTTGATGCCTTGATGCTGCAGCATTTTGTGAGTTGTGATAAACAAGTCATCATATTTGGTCCATTTAAGTTTAGGTTCAGGATGATGTCAGTGTTTGGTTCTGGAATTGCTGTACTACAAGTGACATGATGCAATTATGCAACTTATGCGTGCTTTCAAACTGTTCTAAGATATTCATATCCATTATGACCTATTCATTTGAAAAAAAATCACGCTTTGTGAATTGGTCATTTTGAAGTTGTACCTCTGTCGTTGGATATATGTCTAGATGCTCTTTGACCACCTGCTTGATATGGTCTGTTGGATTGGGTTGGAAGCTTGGATTTTTGACTTTATTGTTGACTCTCATGTGAAAGCTGAAGCCATCCCACAATTCTTGGAGGATGTTTCTCCTCTATTGGCTGATTACTGGCATGAGCAAAGAAATGAGTGGCATGGGATTCCAATCTTTCATCCTAGTGCATGTTGTGTGCATTTGTAACTTTCACCTTGCCATCAATGGTTGTGGAATAGTCATGATTCTGAAGCGAATAATTGATCTTGGTCAACTCATGGATGTTTAATTTACTTTTTTCTTCTCATTCTTCCTTGCAAGTAAATGGAGCCTTCTTCAGAATTTTATCTTTTGAGATTCATATTTCTGGTGGTGCAGATTGTGGTTGTGTTTCTTAGTTTGCAAATGAATTGATTCTTAACAGACTGAATTACAAGCAAAATCAATTTTATTGAAGTATGACTTGTGGTTTGTCTCTGTTCGTGTAATCAAGCTGCAATTTCAATTTTGCTGAATGATGTTTGTTAATTTCGTTTAAATTGCATGTGTTGATAATATGGGCAATGGTTGTTTCTATGGCAGCATTTTAATAAATTGGACTAAGATTTTGATATGTGTTTGTCTGGTGGTCTTTCACTCTTAATACTGGTTGCTCAGCTCTTCATAATTCTGAGTTTTTGCATTGTAATATTTGTACATCATATGGTCTCTTGAGAGCTCTGTTGATGTTAGAAAAATTTGTGATGTCAAGTGCTGATGTAAACAAGATCATGTGGTACATTGTTCATCTTTGTTGTGGTAGATGGGCATGATCTTTTGTTGATACAATTTAAATTGCTAAATTTGAGTTCCATCCTGGATGCCAAAAAGTACTTTAGATAGTTCTTGGAATTGATTGCCATTGACAAAAAGGGTTTTGTTGTTTGTGAGTATTACACACTGCAATTTTGCATAACTATCAGAATCAGTTCTTCCATGTCCAAAATCTATTACTCCTATTTTGTTCTTCTATATGCTATATTCCTTCCCCGACAAACTGTGACTCATCTGGTGGCTTGTTGATTTATGTGGTGCATAGTTATTCTTGTTTAGCTATTTTACAGGTTTACTTTGGCAGCAGTGTTTGTCTTATAAATTTGATAAAGGATAGTGATATGGTTGTATGTTCTTTTGTTTTTTCCTCATACCTCTGCTTTTGCTCATATTGATTATAGTATGTGCATTGTGGTGTTTCAAATCTTCATCCACTGAAGTGTATGCCTACATCACACAGATTAAAAAAATTGATTTGCTATTGTTCATAATTAATTGAGATCTGTTTGTCAATTTCATTCTATTTATTGTGTTGTTTGTTTATTAAGGAAACTTTGATTGATGTTAAATATCTTATGTCGTGCGCCCTGTGTTCAATGGTTCAACCTATATTCTATCAACGTTATTGAATGAGCAAGATATTCTACAAGGTACAAACTTGTGGATTATAGTTGATGTCTATGAGATGGTCCTTTTCAGTTAATAAATCTGTTACTTCTCTGGATTGTTTAGCTCACATTCTGATTTGATGGGGGATATTTTTGACAGCATGGTTACTTATGTAGTGCCAACAGCCTTTACAGAGTCATGTTATTCTGTTAATGTTGTGTTAATTCATCCGAGAAAAAGCCATAAGATGGTTTAAAATTCTCTTTCCCTTTTCCCATTGAAATCATTGAAGGCGCTACAGTATATTTAAATGTTCAATAACATAGGAGAGCTTGTCTAGTTCTACATTTGAATCCTTGAATCTCAGAACTAGCTTGTTCATCTTGATAACCTCTTGTTACTTATCATCTGCCTATTTGATCTTATTCATCCCAACTAAACTATGAATACTCAGGTGACTTTGAGAGCTCTTAGTTTCTTTGTTCTTTTAAGAACACAAATGTGTCTTTGATGCTTTACACCTTCCGTTTTGCTGTACTTTGGTTGTGTGTTCTGTTTGTGAAAAATCCAAATCCCTTGACGAGAAATGATTGTGAATATTTACCATGTGATGGCTGGAATCTTGTGTTTTGTTTTGTTGTTTCTCTGTATCAGCTGCTTCATAAGAAAAAAGTTGTAGAAAGAATAGGAATTTTCTTAGTCATTTGTGTAATGAAGGTATGTTTGTAAACATGTCTGTTATGTGATTTCTTGTAATATTTTATTTTGCTGGACTAAATAATGCAAATGTAGGTATTATTAACTTATGTTGTCGTACTTAAAACTGTCATCATGCTGTGAGAAATGTTTTAGTTTTTGGATAGACTAGCTGATGATGGACAATTGATTATATTATTCATTAGACTTTAGGGTGTGAACAGTTGGAGAAGATCGAATAAAGCTCTATTTAACATATAGAGATGTAGTGGATAATTATGAGTGCAAGCTATATCCATAAACATATAGACAATGAATATTGGATAATTTTTTGTGCTTAGAGATGAGTTATTTTTAAGCAATTCACTGGATATGGTGCAACATGCTCATTTCTTTGTGTGATGCGGGCCCTTGACCATTACTGAATTCAGTTGCAATGTTATGGAGAACTTTTGTTTCATCAGTCATCACTAGCATTCAATTCATGGGGAAATTAAAATAGACCACTAGTGTGCAAATGTTGCCATTGAGAAGGCTATACACATATATAGTATGTGTCATTTATTTTTACACGTGGAAAATAAACCAAGCAATTGTGTTTGTATTTGGGAGCTTATGTTGTGGGCACTTGGTATGTAGTTTGATGCTAACAACATTCCTAATTGATGGCATTCTTATTTTCAACTTGTGAAGTTGTTCGAGACATCGGATCTGTGTCATTTAAATTGAATCTCTGATATTCTTATTCTTCTGTTGATTGGTTATCACTGTATGCATGCAATTTGAATGGAAATTAGAAATATTTACACGTTTGTTATAGTTCCTGGACAAAGAGAAGATATTACAGTCCCATACATCAAAATGGAAGTTGTTTGTTTGGTACATTGTGCTGATCAGTCTTTTTGCAGTCTTTATCTAATGTGGTTTTGATTTGCATGCCTGTTGTGATTAGAGCTTCAAATCATCTGACAGTTGTTTAGTTGAAAATTGATTCCTTCTGGAATATGTGAGAAAGCAACAATTATAAAATCCTTGCTTATGATTGGCCCAACTATTTGGGTTTGACTACATCAATCTTAATGTGCTGTTAAGACCTAGCAAGAGTATAATCACATGTATGAGAAGTTCAAGCTATGGTAGGCCACCAAGTAATATTGATATTATCAAGTGTCTAATTGCCTGTGTTGGCATTTGAAGTAATGTGACTTTTTTCCTGATTATTCCTTTTCGAGTGTTATTGTATCTCGTCATCAAAGAATAATGATCATGATAACACAACAAAATGTTATCTCAAGAAACTCTCTTGTTAGTAATCCGAACTTCCTTGCCTGTTAAATTCCATCTGTGCCAATGAGTTATGATTCCTATTCAGTTGCATCTACCTTTCCTAACCTACAAAAGATTGAATCATTTAGTCTCCTTTGCCTCATTGATTTAGATGAATTAGTTTATTAAATACTTGTTTTGTTTTCCTGATTTCTGCTGTGCATATCTTATGTTTATCATATCCATTAATTATTCTTTCTGTTCATCTTGGTCAAGAAAGGAAACCTTTATTTTGCAGGATGTTGTTTTGTAAAATATGCCACTTCTGATGATGCTGATAGAGCCATCAGGGCTTTACATAATCAATATACTTTGCCTGGAGTGAGTGCCTTTTCCACTGCCAATTATTTTAATGGAGCTTTCTCTTTTTATACATTGTGGCTTGATTTTATATCCATTTTCTCAGGGATCAGGACCTATTCAAGTAAGATATGCTGATGGAGACAGAAACCATCCTGGTATTACTTTGTTACCATTATCTCATCATTCACAAATTTCATCTCAAGAAGTGTACATCTATGGCCCTATCATTTTAAATTATGTCTGACACTGTAATTTTGTGTTAAACTTGTCAGTCTACATATAATTTCACACATATTACTATGGCTTTTAGTCAGTTAGATCTATAAGGGGATACCTTGTGCTAGTTATTGCACCTTGCTTCTCAAATTTCTCTGATCGTGCACAATTACAAAAGGTTTTCTATGCTGCATGTCATTGCAGATGCAACGACTAATACTATGTACTCAATTTGTCACACAACAATATATTGCTTTTTTAACAAATCTGGTGAACCAACTCTTACACTTTGGCTCTTGGCTTTTCATACTATTGTAGCTTCTTTGTTTGACTGAATAGAATCCAAAAACATTCATTCTATCTCAAGTTGCTCTGTTAAGTTATACCATGCTAAAGCAATGAATATGCTTCCGCATATAATTGCTTTCTTTGTTTAAATTCTTCTATGAATCTGAATGCAGTTGCTTATGTTGATACGTGCTATTTTGCTTCTGTTTTCTACACTTTTCTTGTATAGATTTGTTTCTTGCGGATGATATAAATGCATTGTTGCTAATTTTGAAGTGTTAGTTCTGCATGTCCTGATTAGTCTTGATTGTGCACTGATTTGTGTTTTAGGTGCTGCTGCTGAAGACAAACTGTTTGTAGCATCACTCAACAAGCAAGCCACTGCAAAGGAGATTGAGGAAGTAAGTTTGAATAGCTTGCGTTGTGTGATATCTCTTTTATGAGATCATCTTTCTGTCAGTAAACTTGATTTTGTATTAACAATACAATCATATAGATTAATTCTTTTCTGACAGCTCAACTGCTCTAGTTTTTTGGGTTACTTAGTCAGCCAATTGAAATTTTACATGGTATCAGAGACTGAGTTCAATTCCTGCTTAGCCAGTAAGATATATATTCACTTAAGTTAGATGCATTCACATGCTGATTTTGGGCCAGTTGAAGTTGAATCTAGACAAATCCAGTTTGGTGTTACCCCACACATGAATGAGCGCTGAGAATATAAATGTCTAGGTTGATTCTGTGTAAGATCTTGAGGTTTTGGGGTGTGTTGGGCCACTCAAATATAACTCTTCCTATTCAGATGGCCTTCTGATCTTATATCAAACTGAAACATGAACTGGAAAACATATGTAGTTGAAATATTCTACGTTTTCAAGTTGGTGGTGTCTCTTAAGATATCTATGTTATCTGTTAAAAAATTTGACAAGATATATGACAGGTTTTCACTCCATATGGGCAAGTTGTAGATGTCTACATAATGAGAGATTCATGGGGTCACAATCGTGGTATGTCTATGCACATTTGTGGAATTTTTTTCTGCATGCCTAGTTAATAGAATCACTGGTAATAATTGATTTTCAATATGATTTGTGAAGGTTGTGGTTTTATTAAATTTGCAAATAGAGAGATGGCAGCAGCAGCTATGAATGCTCTCGATGGAACTTTTGTGATGAGGGTAATTTTTCGCATTAACTTGTGCTTCATTTGCTAAACTTAACCATGACTTTTTATTTTCTTCGCTGTTAGGGATGTGATCAACCATTGGTTGTTCGATTTGCTGATCCTAAGCGACCAAGGAATGCTGATCAGAGGTTTTCACTTGTATTCAAATGTTAAATCGTTTCCACCAATAAGTTTCATCATCTCTTTACTTTAATTGGAGCACTTCTGATTGTTACAGGAATGGACCTGCATTTGGTGGACCTGGTGTCAGCCCTCGATCTGATGCAGCATTAGTCATCAGGTATGGTGGATCTCTTTAATATCTGCATATGGAAGTGCTATTTTGGAAACTCAGTAAATAGTAATGATATAGCTGACTGAGATGATTTTGATACCCATGTTTTAGCAGTTGTTTTTTATAGAGCTGTAGATGCTAGCATGTTAATGTTTTGAATTTCTCTGCTGTAATCTTACAAAATTTTCTGGCTGCAAGGGGATGGCATAACCATCAAAATAATCTGCATGACCATGTTTTCCCAAAGTCTAGCCAGCATGACTCTAGGGTTAGCACAGCAATGGTGATTCTGAACAGGCTAGTTCAAAAAATAATTTCATTTATCTGACAAAAGTAAACTAAAGCATAATTTAAAAGTAAGATACCAAATTTCTTGAGTATGCTTATATGGCTGCTTATGCTGATTTCAAGTACAGCTAAGTACTGATGTTCCCTTTCCCAACATATCAACGCTATTCGCCCATCACAGAACCTTTGCTGTAGAGCTGTATTTTTCCCTTTTATTTTAATGTACAAGTATTACTTCAACTTTTATATCAGTCCATGCCAAATAAGAGAATGTAAAGACAATGGCCCAGAGGGCGCACACTTGAAATCTGATTCAATCAAAATCAATAAAAATTCTTACAACTGTGTGTGCTAAAAATTGCAGTCAGATTTTTAAATTTGCCAATAATGTATCCTTGGTATGTTTCTGATTCCGAACATTGTTGTTTCCAGGCCGACAGCTAATATTGATGAGCCAAGAAATGGGCCAAAGCCAGCTGATGCATGGAACCCGTTGAGTCCTGATTTGCGTGGTTCAGCTTCTCATTCCAATTCACATGGATCTGGAGGCACCTTTCCAGTCAAAGGTGGTCCCCCTGGAATGCCATCAGATGTAAGTTTCGGAGCTCTCTAGTTTGTTAGTAGTTGCATTTTCTCTTTTTTCTGAATGAAATGTATCTGGTTGTGTAGCCTGGCCATTTTGGACCAACTGTTGGTTCAAATGCTGGTCCAGTCTCAAGTCCTTCAGTGCTACCTTCATCACAACAGGTCTTAAATCATCTTATTCTTGCGATTCCAGTTCACTCTTGATGAAACTGTACAACTTTTAATTTACAATAGGTTGCATAATGCAGGGATTCAACTCTTCAATGGCTGCAATCCCTCCTTTTGGCGGCCAGCAAATATCAACATTGCAAAAACCAATGGTGCACCAGCAAAACTTTCCACCACCTTCAAAACTGCATGCCCAACAAGGTCCTATGTCCCACCTTCACCCACTGAATTTGCAGACACCTTTACAACATCTTGGCCATCAACTTCCTCACTCAGGTGGTCTAACCTTAAACCAAAACATGCCATCACAACAGTTACCTGGTCTGAGTGGGCAAGCATCCTCGCTGCCTTTAGCTCAACAAATTGCCCCTTCTATTGCCCAGCAAGCCCCTTCAACCCTACAAGCACAAGCTATGCCTGCTACTGCTAATCTTCCCCAGTTTGGCACATCCAATGTCATGCCTCAGATGCTTCAGCAGCCTATTCAACAGTTTCCATCACAGCTACCTCAGATGCTGCTCCAGCAGCAGGCACAAGCCTTACAATCTAGCTTCCAATCATCTCAACAGGCAATTTTCCAGTTACAACAGCAACTGCAGCAAATGCAACAGCATCAGACACTTCCTGAGGCCTCTAAATTGCAGGTAAATAAATTCTAGATGGAACGTGTGCTTGTCTAACTTTCATCACATTTGTAACTTGGAAGATCTTTCAACGACAAATGTCCTGTCTAAATTTCGATAAAATCTTTGTCAAAACTGTTAAATCTTTCCTCATTCTGATGAAATACTACAATGTTAAATGTTTTTGTTTACCATCCAGGCTGCTAGTACAGCCACTAGCACACCTGCTTCAGTAGTACCTACGAGCGTGTCATCTCTAACAGTTCCAGTAAATTCTTCACCTGCTGTTCCTATGACTTGCAACTGGACAGAGCATACTTCTCCAGATGGATTCAAATACTACTATAATAGCGTTACTCAAGAGAGTAAGGTAATTGCTCATGTAACCTATTACCTAATAATATGTTTGAATTTTTCGTTCCTTTAGATGCAAATAACTAAACTGTTGCCATTCCAGTGGGAGAAGCCTGAAGAATTGACACTATTTGAGCAGCAGCAGCAGCAACAACAACAGAAGTTGCTTTTGTTGCAGCAGCAGCAGCAACAACAGCAACAACAACAACAACAAAAGCTTTCTTTCCAGCAGCACCATTCACAACTTGATACCAAGTCACACTTGCACATTCCACCAAACCAACAAATTTTGCCTGCACAAGTGCAACCTCAGATGATGAGGCAACAAGCACAGTTGCAACTTCAACCTATGCAGTTGGTTAGTCAATATTTTTGTCTGTTCATCCAGATTCTTTATTTCCTATAACTTACACTTCACTTTTGCTATTTTAGTATCAAGCTCCTGGTGGAGCCCAACCACATGGGCAAGTAAGTTCTGCATTCCTTTAAGTCTGATGGTTATGTTGATTAACACAAAATATTTTAATCATTTTCTTTACTATCTTTGCAGCACATTTAGTGGAAATATTTTGAAATATATCTTGGGTAGAATAGGGAAAACAACATAAATGTGGAAAATAGTTGTCTTGTTTAAGAAATGGGGTAAAAAATATAGTGTTAAAAAAATATGAGAAGAAAAATGACCAAATATTCTTTTGTTTATGCATCTTAAGAAACCATCTTACTGTTTATGTATTCTCCTTGTGAGACAATGTTACCAATTCTCTTTCTTTGTAAATTGAGATATTTTATCAAGCATAATAATTTACAGGATAAGTACATTATTCTATTTCCTTCTTTGGTCTAGTTAGAGTTTTCTTTGCAGCACCCGACAATGTCCAATTATTCCTCGGCTTTTGTCGAGACTCAGTGCTTGTGATCAAGGGTGAACCTTGGCTATTATATCTATGTTGTCCAATCATAATGGAGATGGTTTCTTGGAAATTGTTTGCTTGACAGTGATGGCTATAGATGTGTATTTTGACTATAAGAACTAGCAATCTTTCCCTTGGTAGGGATGGCTATAGTTGTGTATTTTGACTTAAGAAATAGCAAGCTTTCCCATAGTTTATCTCTGTGTATGCCATAACTTAGGAGATTGTAATTGCTACTTAGCATACATTAACCTCTATTTTGTAGGACTTGAATTCTGGACAACCGAAAGTTGGTGGGTCTGTGATTGATTCTGCAAAAGCCCAACAGGTATTGGATTAGTGCTTGAATTTCAGTTTTTGGAGCTACATTTATTTTACTTTTGTGCTTTGGCATTTTATGTAGGGGATTCCAACAGCACAAGCTTGGGCTTTGAAAAACAAACCTTCAGGTCCTTAAATTCTAACTTATCTCTGCATTTTTGTATGTTTTTTAGCTAATTACTGTTGGCTGAATGGCATTGATCCATCTTGAATCCTTCACGTGCTAAAACTTAGTGGATACTAGTTGGTCTATAAAATGTCTTGGTTACATTGCTAAGCCGATATTTATTGACTGTCTTACCTTTATCACCTTTTATACCTTTTTAATCTTAAGGCCAATCTCTGTCTTCACCTGTTATAACTTCCTCACATCACATTCCTGGCCTTGCATGCCAAAGTTTGTCATGTCTACCCTTCAGCATCAATTATATTGTCACGCATGCTAATGTCTCCTTTTTTCCACACTTACGCAGCTTCTGTTACATCAGGAACTTTTCATAATTTGGCGTTTGTTTCTTTCCATTCAAATTACTTTATTTAGTAGTTGCTCCGGAATAAATGCGGCAAACATGCCTTGTCCTGATTCCACATCTATAGCAATCTTATGCACAGTGCAGTTCCCTCCTATTGCCCATGACTTGATGCGTTTAATATTCTTGCGTATTACTTTTGTTTTGTATGGTTTTGCCACAAAAATGTGTTGTTTATTCAATATCAGCTAAATAATTATTCATATGGTCCATTCCGATCAAAATAAACTAATACTAAATGCACACAGTATTAAATCACATCAACAAACTTACTGAGCTGAATCTTCTTTACCCAAATGCTCAGGGCTTATGCTATTTTGTCCCTGTTTTGACGCTATGTTCATTGTACGCATATCAGAAGCAATTTAATATTTTGTGTCTTTATTTTTGATAGAGCTCAATAAGTTTCTACTCATGCTACTTTACTGACTTGTGTGCCAACTTTAATGTCTCGTTCAG
Organism: Zingiber zerumbet; assembly: GCA_037833815.1. Taxonomy (NCBI): domain Eukaryota; kingdom Viridiplantae; phylum Streptophyta; class Magnoliopsida; order Zingiberales; family Zingiberaceae; genus Zingiber; species Zingiber zerumbet. Next base: position 17,319,309 of record JBBMJZ010413095.1, read on the forward strand.
GTACTTGGATCCAGCCTTGATGCCAACTGTAGGAGAAGCTTAAAGTTGCCAGAAAATAGTCGTTGTAGCTGTTCGATCCATTCGAACTTTGTACTGCTAGCATTTAGCAAAATGATCATCCCTTATTTATATCCTTGGTTTGTCGTATCAGATCATGGCTTGTGTTCTAAATTTTGTTGTTCTTAAGGGCTGTAATTGCCCCTAGATCTTTTTTAGTGATAGTCTTTGATGCATATATTTGTACTATTAAGATTACCAACATGAGTATTGCTTATTTATATCTGTGCTCTTTATGGACGACAAGGTTTGTGTTCTAGATTTCATGCCTGCAAGCAAGCTTCATAGTACTAGAAGTTTGCAAAACGAAGCATTGCTCATTTGTGTTTGCCATAGCGCAATCTGGCTCATGCCCTATATTTTGTTGTTGGTAAGGGATCTTCTGTAGGGGATCATGGTCTGCGTTCTTAACTTCGTTGTTCCATCACAAAAAATACATCATAGTTGTGAATTATGGTATCGTGTTATAATTACACTGTACCACATGACGAGAAATGCATCACATTGTTCTTTTGACAACGCGAAACATGATGACAAACACTCCAAGTGGCAAGGCAATAGTATCGACAGTGAACACTAAACCACACCAAACGATTTAATAAATGTGTCATGCCAGGTCCAATGTGTCATTACTCATATAATGCCTCAACTCCAATAGCTCGTGTTCCTTTGTTTGCAGTGCCGTCCTAACATACATGATCCTTCAAAACCACTACAGATTAGGATGCCTCTGTAAAGGTAGTCATTAGTAGCAGTAAGATGAGTCCATTAATGAAAAAACAACCTTCGAGCATTCTAATGATTTGAAGCAACAGGTGAGCAATACTAAGCAGGGCTCTCTCCAATCCTGAAGGTGTGGAAGATCTGAAGTACACATCTATTATGACTGTTAAGTTGTACCAAAAACTGACAACTCATTGGGGTCAGAAAAAATACACTCCGTTATCAACCAATTTCTTTATCTTGTATCAAGGTTGCCTGCAGGGGGCTTTCAAGAGAAAAAGACTTGAGCCTGCAATCAGCTGTTAAGTAGGCTTTTCCTGTGTCAAAACTGGAGCTTGTTATCGACAAACACTTCAAAAGCTGACCGCATTCTCACTCGCTTTGTAGTAAAAAATTTTCTGTACATAGAACAGCATGTATGCCTGAGAAGATCTCACCATGCTCTCCTTGACATGAGTGATCCATGCATCGTCGCACCGGTACCATTGGCCGTTGAGACGAAGGTATGTCAGGTAATGGCCAGCATCTAAGTTACCACTGTGTGTGACCACTGCAAACAGCTCCAAGTTTGACACTGACTCAACTGATGCATCTGAATCTGAGTCGTAATCCTCAGAAGCCAGCACCCGGTTGCCGTATCTAGCGCTGAGAATGGAGGATGAAAGATACGGGGCCAGGTCAAGGGAAAATGGGAAGTCCAGATATTGATCCACCTTCCGCGATGTTTTCCTCGTCAACGAATGCTCGAAACGCTTGATGTGGAAGCAAGTTACCAGTGGAATCTTGCTTATCGACATCTGTTTTAAGGATTCCTGCCTCACCTGACACTGTTGGCAGAAGAGTTTCTGGTCAGCACCCAATTTTTCTGGCCTCGTGAAGCGATCCAGACATTCCATGATGGTAGAAGTTCCAGATTTTTGGCCTATTGTTGACTTTATAAAGTCACCATTGATATGGTGTTTGGGGCCATTTGTCTTAATAGAATTCTGCTTAGAGTTCAAGTCCAAGGAGATGTCGACACAAGGATCATATGTTGTCGATGTAAACCCACAAATGGTGCAAGTGACATCTGATCTCAAGGTACCCGAAAAAACCCTATGAGCAATGCAACATTCTCCACTGCTTACTGTACAAACAGGGAAGGAAGCAAAAGTAGAAAACCCACCATTAGATTATGGAAAGAAATTTATTTATACAAACATTTGTAAGACTTGATTGCATGATACAATGGCGTTATATAGGTTCAAATCTTTATCACAATGATATCAGATAACCAAAAAGAAGAAAACAATGTATCAGGCTGCACATACCGCAAAGTAAATAACAGAAAAAACAGCTACACTATTTATTGAGTATTAGCCACAACTAAGTAGCTTCTTTATAAAAAAATGAAGAGCTGTGATATACATACAAGAACAAATACTATAACAATGGCCAAACTGATTAGCTACTTACAAATCATATGTGCATCAAGTTATAAGGAAATTATCATTTTCATGTGAGACCTTCACCAGTGAGTATTCATTTTCCTCTTAAACCCTAAAAAAATATCAATTTTGGAAATGCAACCTAGAAATGATGATGACAATCAAGAGTGAGCCAATCACAAGATGCACAATTACAAAGATATAACTTCCACCCATATTGTTTGAGAATTGGTGACCACAAATAATCAACAAAAATGAAATCACTATTCCTGTATCTTACAAAAACTTTCAGGTGAATGATAACTAGGCACAGGGGAGGGACATCATGTTTTCATCTAATTATCAAAGACGATATTCCTAAATGCTTGCTTGCAGTGGCAACCTCTGGCATTGTTCAGTCGACTGTGATGCACAACCATTTTCATTATATTGTCAAACCCTATGCCTGTAACATATAGTTGACTATAGATGTAAAAAGCTAAGCTGAGAGCTCTGAGGTTCGAAGTTGAAGTATAAAAACAAAGAAAGTATTTTGTATTGGATCGAAAAGAATTTAGATATTTCCATAATGGCATGATATTGTCCACTTTGAGTCTAAGTCCTCATGGTTTTGCTCTTGGGCTCTACCCAAAAGGCCTCATACCAATGGAGATATCTTTCTCTTATAAACCCATGATCTTTTCCATGTGTTTTCAATGTGGGACTATGTTTGCAACCTTGCAACACCAACAATCCCCCCCTCAAACAAAGGACCACATGCTCCCTAACGTCCGATCCTCGACCCACTAGGACTTTTTGCCCCTCGGTCCACCCGATCTACTAGGACTTGCTTGTCTAGCCGCAACTAGGACTTTCTTGCCTAGTGTCTGGTTCTCTTGATCCGGATACGGGAACCCCCACTTCTTTGTTCGAGGTCAATATTCCGCCCACATGGTTCTATTGGACCATGACTCTTGTGCACAGTCGGCGATTAGTTCGGCTCCACTCAAAAGACCTCATACTAATGTAGATATCTTTCTCTTATAAATCCATGATCTTTTCCATGCGTTTTCAATATGGGACTATATTTGCAATCTTGCAATCCCAACATTTTGCAGATGGCAACAGAAACTGCATCACATGGTAGATATTCTTCTTTTGCTATTAAACAATTTTATCTCAATGAAATAGCAGATTTTGTGATCAACTACCATTATGTCAATACTGAAATCTTCTATTATCACTGGTAATAAATCAATAATAAGTTTGGTGATTTACATAGAATGGGTTTATTATAAGGTACATGCTTTCCAATTAAATGGAATTTTGTAGCATTTCAGAGAATTGACAATAATCATAAAAAAAACAAAAAATATAACACCTTTGCTATTAGTCAGCAAATTTGATGAACAAATAGACAACAGCAGATACAAAGGACGCTCAAAGATTTTACCAAGGGCAAATCTTTTGGAAACTCTAGCCATGAGTTTCTCTAACTATGTTCAGTGATCACATTTAAACTGAAATAGATATGGAGGAAAAATGAGAACAATATAAAACATGGCTGAGAGTGAATGCTGTAGTTGCCAAGAGATGAATCTTACAATGGGTGGAAGGTTTGCATGGCTCCTGCTCCTTTTCATGGATTCCATCAAGCATACAAATGAAAAATTCATGTGCATCATGCTGCTGATAATTTGCAAGGTTCGATGCATATCGCCACCAGCTGAGACGTGGAAAAAAAGTTACTTGTTGCTTGAAAACAAGGCATATTAAGTTACCAGAGATATTCCAATAAAATAAATGAATATGGACAAATATATCCATTTAAGAAACAAGCCATCAAAAACATTGATTATCACTAATTAGATATTGTGCTCGCATGGCTTTCAATAGAAGCCAATTCTAAATTTTTCTTTACAAGTTGGCATCTTTTCTGCTCTTCCTTGGCAAATGTCAGTTAGATGAACATAAATAAACTTCAATTAGAGAAAAAGAGGTTAGAAAAACAATATCATGTCTAGAGAAAAAATCCAATTGCTGTTTGCTCTTTTCTCTATATCTTCCAAGCAAAACAAGCAACAAAAGTGATTCATAGTTTTGTCTTAGTAAAGGCATTAGCCATCCAACGATTTAGAGAATTGCGGACTGCTTTCATCAAGAGTGGCAAAAATTATCAGCTTGCATAATGAAAAATCAGATCTTTTGAAGGGGGGAACAGACGAACTTGTAAAGGAATTTGGCAGGACTGTAAGGCTTCCGATCGCCGGAGAAGACAGCCGAGTACATCGCGTCCAAATCACAGGCCAAACAGATTTGCAAACCGGCAGTTGCATCCCAACCGTTGCTCCTCTCCTTGGTGGGAGCTTTCTTCCTGACCTTCCGCTGACAGACGAGGTGATTGTGCCGATCGCTCAAGAAATAATTAGTCAGCAATGGCGTGTGTAGCAGCGCTTGCAGAACAGAGTTCATGAAGCAGGTATTGCCCAGATTGTTCAAACCCCTCAATCCCCAAGGCAACGGCGCGGAAGAGGTAGTACAGGAAGTGGTGGCGGCGTTAGCCGTCGAATTCACTGTGTTGGCGGTGGAACAAGAGGAGGCATTGCCCTCCCGGACGAGCAAAGGGTTAGATCTCCGCCCGATCACCGCACGCTCGCCCGTATTGGGGGCCCAGCGGCGATATTCCACCCTCCGAGGCCGCTTCGTGCGTCTGCCCGTCTGCGTCTGCGGGACCCAGCAGGCGGCGGGCGCGGTGAGCGCGATCACGACGGCGGCGTCGAAATCGGGATCGTACACCTGATCGCTGCACGCGGAGCAGAACAGCTCCACCCGGTCTACGTCGACGCCGATCTCGTGCCCCGGGAGCATCGCCGCATGTTCGGCCGCATGGCGGATGCAGGATACGGCGGCGCAGGCCACGCAAACGTACAACCGGGCGCCCCCGCAGCGGCAGGCGCCGCAGCGAGGCACCTCCCCTGGGTCGCGGCAAACCTCGGGCCGCCCGAGCGGAGGCCGCCGGCGGAGGATGCGGTGGAGAGATCGGAGCTCTGAACCGCCGCCGCCTGAGATGTAAGCGGCGAGATGAGGGCAAGGCGGCGGGAGGCGGAGGGTGGAGTTAGAAGCCATTGTAGGTGGATCTGCGCGCTGATTCGTGCGGCGCAACGGAGAGATGAACCTCATGGATCGGACGGAGGCGACTCGACTCGGTGCCGGACTCACTGAGTCAATCAAATTAACAACTACTAAACTATAATATAATTTAAATAAAATTATGATAAAATGGAAAGAAAGAAACTAAATAAAGGAAAAAGAAAAAGAAAATAAGATCAATAGTGATAATTGTATGTAATGATTCAGATAAAATGGAACAAGGGCGGAAGAGGAGCTAGTCGACTCGGAGACGGAATCGGCTAAAGTGGCGGTTCGTCGAACGAGGAGGAGCAGACGATTCATTTATACGAACAGGAAGAGTTAAGCAATGTCTTCATAAGATTAGCTGCTTGCTACTTCGAAACATTTGTTATTCATGACCTATAGATATCCGCTACGTGTGTTTGTGCACACGCGTCATATTACGGATGGATTTATATACTTGCTTCTGTATTTAAGAAGTATTTGATCAATGGCCTACTACGTTTATGTGGTCTCCACGGTGGAATCAACCGCTACATCCAATGAGAAAACAGGTCTGGAATTGGGTACCGAGTCGTGGTACTGAAATTCTATGACTGGCTACCAGTCATTATGGGAATTTGGAGTTTACGTGGGGTTTTGTGCAAATATCGCGACGATAAAGTGAGATCGTCGTCTCCGGAGGCGATGAGATCAGCGGCGGCAATGGCGGCGGCTTTCGTCGGTTCACCGGTGGCGATCCTTGTTTTAGTTCTATTTTATTCGCATCTCCTCGCTTTGGCCCTCGCTGACGGCGTTAGGTGTCCTTCTCAATCGATTTTAATTGCTTTAACCAAACCCTATCTGGAAATTTCCTCAATTGATTTTGCTATCGGTCAATTCTCAGCTCCGACGACGGGTACAGGATTGCGGGACGGGTGAAACTGGGAGGTTAGTGATTTCCTTCATTCTCTTTGATTAGGTCTTTGGACTTTGGAGCAATCCAGAGGGAAGACAAATTACTGTAATTTGATTTTGTGATTATGAAACTGGATGTTGGGATCTTTAATATGAAATTTGATTCTATTCTATTTTTTGTTCGATGACCTTGTCACTAGACTTTTCTACGGGGTTAAAGATTGGTATCAGTAGGTTTGATATGGTCGTAAGCTTTCCTCCTAAACGTTGGTGCGTGAATGAAATAGTATTTAATCTAGGCGGTCCTTGACTCCTCGAAGTATATTAGAGCTTCAGTATGAGTTTCTGTTGTATTTCAGCATTTTAACATCATGAAATTCATATGTAGAAACCTTATTCAAATATTTTAAGACGAATATATGATCACTATTGATACAGCAATTTTCCCCCACATAACTTGATTGATGTATGATTAAAAAGTTGCATGGCAAAGAGTGGAAGGATGTGATCTGAATCCGAATGGTTAAAGGAGATCAATGGCAACCTATCATGTTGAGAAGCTTGTTGGCTTGAGAAAGGACTTTGAGGAGTGTTGTCTAGGAGAAGACCACATGTACTAGGAAAGGATGGCCACCATCCCTGAAGCTATAAAATGGGCCAAGTAGAGTAGAAGGGTGTGAAGTAACCACAAGAGAGCCAATACACTATTTCTCGGCAATTCTGGGAAGATAACTTTTGCATTCAATCTGGGTCTTCATAATCCATGCCAAGAATTTGGATCACCACCGCTGAGTCAGGTTCACCTGGGTTGAGTTAGTTTCACTTTGTCTGAGCTAGACCACTTCTGCCAATCTAGCCACACATTGACTGATCTGATCTCATCCCGGCCTGGCTGACTCATCTCAGTTGGTATTAGTTCACACCCAAGTTGCCGCATAGCTTATACCTCTTTTAGGTACAATCTCACAGCTAAGTCTGCGCTCACCCCTAGGTTGAACAAACTCCCATATCTACTATTGTGAATTCACTCTCGACAATCATGGAATTCATTGAACTTTATTACTTTATAACACAATGGGAAAGCTTTAGTACACTATGAAATGCTGCCGACTACATACTAACATTATGTTATGCTTGTACTTATCTGTGAACTATCCATTAAATCTTGGCACCAATATGCCAAATGTATGTTCCATAGACCTTTTTTTAGGGTTTCTTAAAAGTTGATGCAACAATTTTTCCAAGTGCCATGTGTATAATAGTTTTTGAGTGATTTAAAATTTGAAGAGATAAGATTATGAAAGCCAGCAAAGTTTTATCATCTGTTGTCCAATTGTATTGACTTAAAAGGTTTTTTAAAATAGTACTCATTGAAACACTAGCTTTGCTTTATCATGCTAAGGAAACATATGGTAGCATACAATTGAAAATTCTTTTCATTTTGTTAGAGAGCACTTCAGGGTACTACATATGCACAATCTAAGCCACTGTGAATCCTATGTGGGAGTAGTAGTTCAGGACCTCGACTTTTACTGTGGAGGTTGACTAACACGTTGAACAGAGTTTTGATTAGTTTATTTTGTTTGGGTATGCAACAAGTGATCAGTGTTAAAGTTGTTTGTTAATTCTACTATGTGATTTAGTTATATATTTATTCTTGTCTGTTGTTTCCTCTTTGCTTCCACAATGATAATGATATAACAACATTGTTTCACCATGGCGTCAGGGATCTCACATATATAGTAGATCTTGTGTTTGATTTCCAATTCTATCTCATGGCATGGTCCAAACAAATAATTGTGATGTACTGATCTACAACTTCTGCTTATTGTTGCTATTGTATGAATATAGGATATTGCTTTCATCGGAACATGCAGCAAATGATTTGCTAAAACTGGTTTTACATCTCCTGGTGTCCTGATTGATGTTTTTCTTTCTGGACTTTGCTAAAGATTTTGATTGTCGCCTCTTTGTTTTTTTTGTTAGGTAAAACTCCCAAAGAGTTTGGTCTTTTGCCAAAGCTTACAAATGCCAAAGTCATACTTAATGGTGGTCAAAGCATCACTTTTACAAGAGCAGATGGTTATTTCTCATTGTATCCTCTTGGGCAATTATATACCTCGTTTTGTTAGCCTCAAATTTTGCTGTTAGTTTTTGCTGTAGGTTCATGGTTAAACATACTTTTGCAGTGCCCTTGAAAAGGTAGAAGGATGCATCTTTTTATTTTTGGAAAGGTTTCCTTTTGGCATTTTGGTTATATAAGTGAATGCATCATAGTTATGATCTTAACTTGTATGCTCAAAGTCACAATGTGCCAGCTGGAACACATCTGATTGAAGTAGCTGCACTAGGTTATTTCTTTTCCCCGGTAATATTTCTTCTCTCCTATTACATGTTCAAACACGAAGAAAACATGAGCTTGCTTCCTCTTTATCAAAACACGTGCATTTATTCTCAGGTTCGTGTTGATATCAGTGCTAGAAACCCTGGTAACATCCATGCAGCACTCACAGAGAATCGCAGAGTTCTTCATGAGCTGATCCTCGAGCCACTAAGAGAGGAGCATTACTATGAGGTGAGAATTTTTAAGCTACTTGTGATCACGAATACTAGTTTTACAAAATGTTATTGATTTTTTGATACTTGTTTACAGATAAGGGAACCGTTTTCCATTTGGTCAGTAGTGAAAAGTCCAATGGGTTTAATGTTGGGTTTCACGCTTTTGGTGATATTTGTCATGCCAAAATTGATGGATAGTATTGGTAAGTTTTTTGTATGTTTGATAAAGTATTCATCATATGCAATTTGAACAACACATCTACATTAGAAAGCTAGTGTATTCTAAACTAAAGTTGTTCCAATCCAAATCTAAATGGTATTTGTTCACTTCACCATGCTTCTACATGAACATCACGAATGCTGCACATATACATAACTGAGCAATATCTGTTATTTAGACAGCATCTATACAAATGAACTTTTGAAAGAAATCAGATAACTAGAGATAATTATATAACAAATTGTCTCCATATCACTACTTCATGCTATGTTTCTATGCAAAGTGCACTCTAGCAGTTATGTATTTTATTTTACAAAGAAATGAGCCTTTAGATTTCCTTTGGTAACGGTATGATTAAGTGTTAATATAGTGTGACCAATTCATATCTACTAATGCACATTTGAGCAGAGTTTAATGATTGAGAATGTCTGTGTAAAAAAATATGCCGTGAATTCGACTTCCAAAAGGTGTTCATGCTCTACAAGTGCACTGTGCTTCAGTTTCAATTGCTATTCCTATGCTATGTGTTACATGCTCCATCATCCTTTTGAATTTGTCGATCTAATGGTGATTTATTGTGGTCCTTTTGTATTTCCCACTCTCCAATAATGTCTTCATCTGTTACTTTGCCCCCCTCAATCTCCATGTAAACTGTATGAGTAGCAGCGGCATCATCTTTGTTTATAAATGTGCGTTACGATACCTGATCACTTTTCTGTTTCTGTGTCTCTGTGTTTCGGTTCATCAGATAGGGGTGTTTGTTTGTGTTTATTCAGCACTTCACCCTGTATCTCTATGTTCCATCGCCTTTTCAAATTTGTGGACCGAATAGTGCGTCCAGTATTGCTTCGGCCTATATCTCTATGTAAATGGTACAAGTACCGGTAGCATCATCTTAGTTTGCAAATGCATTATGCTTGGTATTATGGTATATGTTCCTCGTCTTCGTCTTCTCTATGTAAAATGTAGCATTCGTACTGTCTTTTTCAATCCGTTCGCTTTCTGCTTCAGATCCAGAGGAAATGAAACGGGCTCAAGAGGAAATGAGGGCGCAAGGGATTCCTTCGATTTCGAACATGTTGGCGAGGGGCAGTTGAGCTTCAGACCGAGTTGGAAATGCACCTGAAAAAGATTATATTCCGAAAGATTTACTGTGCAATGAAATAACTTATCATTTTGTGCTTTAACTATTTTTAGGGTTGGATTATGCGACTGCGATCATCTGATTAATTAATTTGTTGTTCTTAGGAAGGCTTTGTGGTATCATGAAGCAGTGTTTAGTAGTCGTTTCCTATATTATAAACTCTTTTGTTGTGTAGCTGTGGATTCATACACAGCTCAGACCTTTGCAGACTAGCCACTAGATAAATTCGAAAAGCACAGGTCAGTCTTGTTGTGACACTCCAGTATTACTGGTTGTTCGAATTTCACGGGCATTCGTAATCACTGCTACAATGTCCGGGGATAAGTGGACATTGGTGTAGTGGAAAGGGGTGTACCTTCGAGAAGTCTTGACTGATCAAACGGGGTGCATGAAGACTCGGCAGATCCAGGTTCACCCTTCCGAGTGAGAAGTCAAGAAAATGAATCAAACTTTTTTTCTTTCTTGAACAAAAGAATTGAATTTTCAAAAGAGCAAAATGAATAGCTTAACGCCAAAGGAATACAAAAAAAAAAGTGATCCAATCCTGAAATTATAGCATATAACCTTTTTTACTGCCCAAATCTTCCAGTTATTTCAAAATCGAGAAATCTCTACCCGAGCAATACAACATACTATTTTTTTTACTTCCTAGGTCTTCGAGATATTTTAAAATAGAAACAATTATCCGATTTAGATTCAGGAATCATTTAATTATTTTGAAAGTAAAATTCCATCAAAATAGGTTGGATAAATAAATTTCATGGCCATTTTCTATTTTTAATAATTATATAATTACCATAACCTATATTATTAATTTTCCTAAAAAAAACACGGACGGGAAGAGAGAAACAAAAGTATTGCACCAGTGAGTAAATGCAGGGACCAAATCCATGAGCCATGTCGCTTCTATTTCACGTGGTAAAAGGTGATTCGTTCGCCCCCAGCGTCCCCGCCAATCCATTCCTAGGCCAATACGGAGGAGGTAAATCACGGGTGGCTACTAACCATTAGTGCAAATGGACAAGACATGGGGGAGGTTATGCATGTCGCTTCTATTTCAGCCTCCATGGATGGATGTAACTGAGTTGATATTTAGATGGTAAATTTATATCATAGGAGCATATTTGAATCTTTATTTTCATAGGAAATAAATTTCTCCCGCCTAGGAGGTTGCTCAGTATCATCATTTACTTTCCTTTCACGAGGCCTTGGGTAGGCAATAGAGGGGCCTTGAGTGAGTGTTATATGTTCAGATCTTGATTCGAAAAATAAAATCGTTCAATTAAGTTAACGAACCAAGCTCGAGCCTGATTTCTAGCTTGAAAACATTATCGAGCTTAGATCGAGCTTAACGGTATTTGGTTCATTAACTCGTGAACATGTTCATTAAGATATTTGTTTATATATATACACATACACCTATAAAAGACCTAGTAGAGAACCAATGCCTCGGCTATAGACTAGGAATGTGGCAGTACCCTTCATTTCTTAGCCTGCATAGGACTTACCTTAGTCTAATCTCTACTTATTCTTTTACCGTTACTGTTCACTTGTTGGTGACTTAGAAAAAGACTGAGGAAGGTTTTAGAAAAGCAACTTAGAGAAGAGTAAGACAGAACCTTCTTGAACCTAACAAGAAGTTTTAGAGTATCATGTGATCAGAATGTCTTCCTAGATCATCGAATTGTACATTTAAATATAAGAAAAAAGTAGCACACAGTAATTTACATATAGATCTTACATATCAGTTTGCGGAAAAGAAACTAGCACATAATAATTTACATAATTAATCTTACAGAATAGTTAGCATACAAGAAATTTACAAGAAAGCTTACAGACACTTAGAATTGAGGCTGAGCACACTTGAAAAGATGCTGAAGAGAGAAGGAATTTCTTCGTATCCTATTGAGCTGAGGGGAGAAGACTTTTTATAGGAAAGGTGAAAGAGATTACTTTGGAGAGAAGAAAAGGGTTAAGCTTGTTGGTAAGATTTTAGGAAGAGAGTCTTCTCAAGGAGTGAGAAATAGAGACAAGTGGAAAGAGAGACACAGATGGAAAGAAGAAAGAGGAGGATCTGGTTAAAGTAATTGTCTAGTATGATAACTGTAGGTAGACTAGTAGTGGAGGTATTGTAGACTGGTAGTGGATGTAATGTAGGTTAGATAGACTGGTAGTGGAGGTACTATAGACTGGTAGTGGATGTTCTGTAGGTTAGATAGACTGGTAGTGGAGGTACTGTAGGTAGTACTAAATTCTAAGGGCGAGTTGTGAATTTAGGGATTTATCATGTTATAAACATTCTGTTCTCTGGTTGAATCAAAAGACGGTGTTTGAGAGCTAGAAGCTTGAGTTGGGGGCTTGTTTCTATAGAGAGTCGCTCTATAGGCTATAGAGGAAAGGCTTGAACTTGCTCATCTTTTATTACTCATGTGTTTAGTCTTCCTTTGATAATGTTGAAAGAGGGTCGTATATTGTGTGGTAAAAGAACAAGGAAAGAATTTGATACTCATTTCTTGGGGCCAATATATTTTCTCGTTATAGGATTCTCCTGCAAGGATGTACGTATCTAGATCTTCAATTTGGTCTCATCCCCAGTTGGAACCTTGGATAGAAGCTGGCCAATGTTTAAGTTGATCTGTGAAAGTAGGAGAAGCGTCCCAATCAAAATTCTGGATCTAAAGGATAATATGCAAGTTTGGCCTGGTATCCGCTGACTTCATTGATGTCAATTTTGACTAAATGTCTAACAGGTTCAATTTTAAGCTTCAGCCATTCTGGGGGAGTGTTGTCAAATGTGCAAACAACAAAAGTTTCTTCTTCCTCTAAGGTCATGGCAATAATGGTACCTAATTTTGTTGGAAACTCTTTGACAGAATCAGGATCGTGAATCCATAGTTTGCATTGGAGGTCATGTTCCAGTAATATAAAAGGAGTGATAAGTCGACCCTTGTAGGCAGTGATAGTATAGGCTTCATAGTCCATATTAGCTTTGTGAAAAGAATAAAGGAGTTGGCACTGACAGTCATACTTCTCAGAGTCTACACATGGAGGACCTTTAGTTTGACATTTAAGTTTAGGACTAAACTTTGCTTCATATATAATTGTCAGGCCTTCAGGGGAATTTTTATGAAATGCCTTAAGAGCCTCACATAATTTCATAAGAGTCTGTAAAGTAGATTTTTCTGCTAAACTTCTTACATAAGTGGTAATGCCTGCTGGGATAATGTTAAGAAGACCTAATAAGTGGGCCTCAAATGCCCTTTGTAGTGCTGTAGTTTTAGCATGTTCTTTTAGTTGGGCTAAAGTTAAGTAATTAGGCATGTGAGGAGGTTGTAGTGCTGTAGTTTTAGCATGTTCTTTTAGTTGGGCTAAAGTTAAGTAATTAGGCCTGTGAGGAGATTGGCCAGTAGTTGTAGAAGAAGGTCCTGCTTGGTTGTTAGAACTAAGTATTTGAGCATAAGTTTATGGATTATCAGTAAAAGTTCTTGTTTCGAAAGGGAGAACTGTCTTAAGTAATGTGCTGATAAAGAAATGTGGACTGAGCTATGCTCAGGCAACAGAAAGGCTTCTTCTAGAGAATAAAAACCTTTGAAATATGGATGTTCTAAGCCTTGAACGGCTAAGTTTGTTTCTTCTCAAGTAGAGTATACTCCTGCATGAAGGCTGAAGAAAACCACATAGCAAGATAACTTCTTGTCGGCTGGGTTTTGTATTGAAGTGAGGAAATAGTTGGAAAGTGCATTAATGACAACAATTTTATGTTCTGAGTTGCTAGATATTGTGGGAATGCGCCAAATATTGTTAAGAAGACAATTTTGAATGTAATCAAGTTTTTTTCTATCAGGAAAATGGAATTGATATTCATGTTGCATGTGTAAATTGTTGTAAGTCTTGATTACCAAAACATAGTTTTGGTAGCAAAACTACGAACTTTCCTTGATCTATCCATATGCCTATTATAACAAGCATAAGAGTTAATATAATAATTGAGACAATGTATCTGCTAAGGAATTATTAATTCCTTTTATATGTTCCTATTGAATTCTTAAGCCTTTATTAATAATAATATCTGTTAATTTTAGCCAGCGCTTAGTACCTAGGTCTTTTCTTATTTCTTTAGTTTGTTGACTGTGTTTTACTATGGCTTCACAATTAGTTCTTATAGTGATTTATTGCTTATTATAAATAAATAATCTAAAACCTTTAAACAATAAATAACAACTAATATTTCATAGTCGAGGGAGGTTAAATGTCCTTTTAGACACAAGTAAACATAGAAACATGTGAGAAGATATCATCCATTTTTTATTGAAAAATTTGGGGAGCTACTTTAAGACCAAAAGACATAACCAACCACTCAAAATGACCTTCAGGACAAGAAAAGACGGTCTATTAAATGGACTCAGGGTGCATTTTGACTTGCCAGAAACTGGATTTCATGTCGAATTTAGAATACCATTTAGAGTTTTGGATTTTATTTAAGAGATGATCTTTATCTGGGATTTTGTAACCGTCTTCCTGACAATTATCATTCAGTCTTTTGTAATTAAACACCATTCTTGATTGTCCATGTTTTGTTCTACTCCCTTATTAACTATAAAAGCCGGACTTATGTGTCTAGAGGTAGATCTTTGAATTGCCCCTAGATTTAGTAATTGTTGGATATGCATTTTACATTCCTCAGTTTTCCAATTTGTATAGCGCAAGTCTTGAGCTTTAATTGTTAAATCAGGGTTGATTATTACAAGTTTGCAATAAACTTTGTCTCTATCCCAATATTTGGTTGGATTATCTCCAATAATTTCTAGTTTTTCTAATCAAGAAATAAAGGAGTCTAAATTTGATTGATGAATATTAATTATTTGTACTAATTGTGTGGAGATTATTAAGTCAGATGACATGTGACAAAATAATCAATCAGAGGGCTTGACTAGCCAAGTGATTCTAGTTTTCTTGATAGTCAAAAAAAGCTAGGGCACAAGTTTGGTTTGTATTATGATTACTTATCTTCTGGCAGGCTCCTGTCGTAGAGCAATGACAAATAGTATTTGTAGGATTATCAAGAGACGTAGGTGTTTCAATTTGGAGTGATGTTGTAAAAGGATAGACAACTGATGGATAGTCAGAGACAATTAGTGTGGAAAAGAAAAGAGCATAATCTTTGGTGAGAAGAAAGGCTCTATCAAGTACTAAAAGAAAATTAAGTCCTAAAATAAGATGGATATAGCAATGGTTTAATCCATATTTGGAGAGTGGAAGTGGGTTACTATATTTAAGTCCTAATATGGTTGACTCTTGTTAGGACAACAAAAAATGAAAGATTTAAATTTATTCCTATTGTGGATGACCACAAAAAAACGGAAAGATTTTAAAATTAAACTATCTCTTTTAAATCTCTTTTGTGGATGACTATAAAAGGAAAGTTTTTAATAAAATTAAAATCCCTCTTTTAAACCATTGTAGATGACTTCAAAAGGAAATATTTTAACAAAATTAAAACTCTCTTTTATTTCTATTGTGACCCGCCCCTTGTTTGGGCACTAAGCAAGGCTTGGCCGGCCCCATCTTGGGTACCAAGCAAGGCTTGGCCGACCCCTTGCTTGGTCACCAAGCAAGGATGTGGTCGACCCTTATCTTGGGTAAGAAGCATGGCTTGGGTGGATGTGAGGCTTTATATATAGAGGCTACAACAGGGACCTAGATGAGGAATTTGTTTTGGCCTCCTGATGAGCTTGAGCTTCCTGTTAGGGATGTAAATGAACCAAACGGTTCGCGAGCTATTCGGAACTCGGTTCGATAAAAAGCTCGTTCGAGTTCGTTCGTTTATCTTATCGAGCCGAGCTCGACAGTTTTATCGAGCCGAGCTTGAGCTTAAGGATATTCGGCTCGTGAGCTCGCAAACATGTTCGTTTGTAGGCTCACGAGCCAAAAAAATGAGCTTTAAAACGAGCCTTAAATCGAACAAAAAAATGAGCTCTAAAATGAGCCAAAAAACGAGTTCTAAAATGAACCTTAAAACGAGCTTTTAAATGAGCCAAAAAAACGAGCTCTAAAATGAGTCCGAAAACGAGCCCGAGCTCGCCTAACGAATTAGGCTCGTTAACTATGATAATCGAGTTATTAACGAGCTAAGCTCGAACTGTTCGCGAGCTTGATAATTCCAAAACGAGCCGAGCTCGAGCTCGAGCCCGAATATAACTTAAACGAGCCGAGCTCGAGCCTAATACTGTTCGGCTCAGTTCGGCTCGTTTACATCCCTATCTATATAGGTTCTAGCATCCAAGTGAAGAGAGAGGAGAGTTTGATTTTGTATAAGTGAGGAAGGAACAATCAAGATCAAGGGATTTGGTTTGTGAAACTTTGAAGGACAATTCGATTTGTAATCGTTCTTCCGACAGTAAGTTAGCAAGTCGGAAGATCACATTTTGCTACCGCTGATTGAAGATTTCTGGGAGATCACTCTAAGTTTTTAAAAACTTCGAATTATGTATATCATGCTATAGAAATGCTTCAATGGTATTAAAGCAATATTCATTTCTAAAGCATGATGATGCATATTTGAATTATATGATGATGTCCATATTCTCTGTTTAACCATGAGATGTTATTGTGAGTAAATCAAAAAAGAACCTTACCTCTGCATTGAATCTATTTTACGGCTTGGCCCTGTTCATTCTGTTTGTTAGGTGAAATCATGACTAAGTTGTGATTAGCGACTATTACCAGACCTCAACAGAGTTTGTCTCCGTCTTATTTTGCCATAGCCGAGCGAGATCATGACTATATCGTGATCTGCCACCATCGCTGGCGCTAGGAAATACCAGTCGCTACAGAGGTCCTGAGTCGCGAAGGACGAATCAGGCTCTATATAACAAACTGACATGAACTAAATGGATTAATACTGTTCGTACATAATGTTAGTAACAATAATAGAACTCTAATAAATTAGATAGGCTAATACCACTTCTACTAGGACAGAACTAGTGTAGTGACCAACATTATCCTTTTCAACCTGAATTCATTTGAGGCAATCTCAGGTGGGACAGCTTCAGCATTCTCCATCAAATCCACATTCAGATCTATTTCTAGATCCTCCACATATTCTTTCGGATCCTTATCTGATTCTTCGAAATTCTCTTCTGAATCCTCCTCAGATTCGTCAGAATCCTTCTTTGAATCCTCTTTTGATTCTTTAAGACCCCAAGTTAAATGAAGTAATGTCTGCACATCTATGAATATAAGATGTTCCCTTCAGAATGATCCCAAAGTTGGAGTGTTATTTCTCTAAGATGTCCCGGTAGTGACTGAACCAGAGCTCATCTTATGTGTGTGTCCTGGACTAGAAACTCTTCTCACTCGAGTTTTTAGAACAACTGATCGAGCTGATCAATAAGCCATCCGACTCC
>JBBMJZ010413095.1:17379496-17392579 GCA_037833815.1 Zingiber zerumbet
CAGCGTTAATGACCATTACTAGCCGAGCAGTGAAACGTCTACCGTTTCACTCATTATTACTCGAACGTTTAGATTCTGCATTAATCTCAAATTTAATGCATTCGTTACATAGCAGCAAAAGGTTTACGTGACAAAACGTTGGTTGTTTCACTTGGGCAAATTTTTTCCCGACCGGTCTGGCATTCGACACGCGCAGGTCTTGCCCGCACACGAGTCAACATGGTTCAATGCAATCCATGACCTGGATTTGCACTCACACGTGAGAGAGAGTCTCTCCCCATGCATTTGTTCACATCCATAATGCATGTGAATCAATATAAATCAACTTACATGCCACGAAACTCCCAATGTGAGACTAAAGTCTCATTCACAATAGAGTTTTTTCTCTTCCACCTCTTCTTCATTCACACTTATTAAACAAATAACTATACATGTTTTTTTAACTTTATTATTATTTTTTAAAATTATAATAATTATCTCTGTTATTTTTTTAAAAAGTTATTGATTCCATTGCACAAAATTTTATTTTAACTTAGAAAATTATTTTTTTTTAGAAATTTTTTCTTCTGTCTAAAAAAGTTTCTAACTTAGAGGTTTTTTTAACAGTTCAAAATTTTTAATTTATTGTAATTTTTTCTTTAAAAAAATTAACCTTAGACATGTTAAGAAACCCCATTTTTTATGTGATAAAAGGAGGGAGATGAATGTTAAGTCTAGGGGAGATATAATTTTTGATTGAAAAATTATTAATATTATTTGCACTTATTTGTAAAATTTTATTTTTAATATTATGTTGGTTTACTCTAACTTAACTTGAGTTGCTCGCATTAAAAAGTGGGAGATTGTTGGAACCGTAAGGTATTTTGATGTGATCAAATAAATTAAGTTATGTCCTGTTTGATTTAACCCTTATGTCTAAGTGTGTAGGAGCTTAGGAGCATAGGAAGTCGAGCGGAAGACGTGACTAGAAAGAAGGAATGCACAGGGAGAGAGCCGACGGGCTCGGTATGTCCGAGGACGAGGTGCCACGGAATAGTACACTAGTGGACGAGAAGAACGTACACGACGTTCGAGGGACGAGAAATAGGGGAGGAAGACTGCTCAAGGAGAAGGCCGGAAAATGAGTTCGACTGAGCCCTATTCTGGATGGCTGAGATCGCCCAAGCTAGCAGAGCCGGAGCGGAAGACCCGGACCGAGACAAGCTGAACCGGAGAAGAGGAACCGGACCGCAAAAAGTCAACCTTGTTGACTTTTGTGGTTCGGGCGCTCGGAGCCTTCTTTTGAGTCTGGGCGCCCGGAACCCTTCCAGGCGCCCGAAATTCAAATTTTATCTGCGATGATGTGGACGCTGACCGAAGCTTCGGGGATAAAGTTTTATCCCCTCCTAGGCATCCGGAACCCTTCCAAACGCCTGGAACAGTGCTATATTGATTTTCATAGTTTATTCAATTCACTTGTAATTCATTTCTCTGCACTATACTTTTCTTCTGTGCTGTTAACGCTGTAAGAGACTACTCCGCCAGAAGGAAATATTTAGATAGTGTGTCATATTCTCCTTGGATTAGCAATCTTCTGATTGCAAACCAAGTAACTCCTTTGCGTCTGCTTTCTTTTAAGTAGTCTCTTTCTTTTTAATTACAAGTGTTCTTTATTTAGTTATAAGTCGAGAAAGAGTAGATTTATTTTTACAGGGCAATTCACCTTCAATCAACTAAGACACCTCATATCTTCGAACCAGCAGGGCGCCTCCAATAAATTGGAGGCGCCTCATCAATTTTTGAGTTGATTATTTTCTGACTCCGCTCGCTTGGGTGATACTCCGGTCGTCTAGAGTTGAGCTCACCCAAACCCAATTTCGACTTTCTCCTCGAGCGTACTTCTTCTCGGCTTCTCGTCCATCGAATGCACCATGTGTATCATTCTCACTCCATCGGTATACTCTTCTATAGTTCTTTGTCCCTCGGAGCACCAAGTCTATCGGCTCTCTTTCCATGCTATTCTTCTTGTTCGCTGCAGTTGAGCCTTCCGCAATCTCGAAGACAACCTCTCCTACAGGGGAGAACAAGTAGAGGCCAGTTGCATTGGTGACTATGGATGAGACCTCATCGTTGGGCTCCATAACATTCGGGCGTCAGTGGAGAGACTAGTATTGCTAGCTGCCCTTTCAGGTCATCAAGACATCATCGGAGGTGAGACAAAGGCGTAACCCCCTCTATGAAGTTTGTGCTAGAAACAGACGCCATGAGTGGTGAACCAACGATTGCCAGAGGAATAGGCAATGGTGATAGAAAGAAGACTCCGACAAGCAAATTGAGGATGACACATCGTGATTTTTTTTAATAATCTTTTTCATTTCTTTTCCCTTCTTTCTCTTTCTTACCGATATTTTTCTTTTCCCTCCCGATTTTGTTTTTCTCTATCCTTTCTTTTACCATTTCCTATGAATTTTTTTTCACCATCAATTTTATGTTTTTCCCTTTCCATCTTTCGGAGGAACAGAGCCAGACAAAAAAAGTGTTTTTCACCGTGATTATAGGAGGACATCAACTTTGGAGCAAAATCGCTCGATGAAGCGATGAATGATGGATCCGTTCCTTCATTCTCCAAACCAGCGAAGTAAACAGGGCGGAGAGAGTTTTAAAATCCATGAGCAAAAATAGCTGAAGGGTCAAACTCGAATTTTCCGACCCTTTTCCTTTCGCTGACTCGTTCATTCCTTCCGATGCCATCCATCTCGGCGGTGGCCATCTTTTCCCGATTCAATCCGGCGATCCTCCTCCCTCTTCTTCTCCTCCCAATGTCTCCTCCGATCTGATCCCATCGCCATGACCTCCTTCCAGCCTCTCGGCGGGACCTCCCGCTCCGGCCGCGTCCTCGGCCCCGCCCTCGACAAGATCATCAAGAACGCCGCCTGGCGCAAGCACGCCAACCTCGTCGCTGTCTGCAAGTCCGCCCTAGATCGCCTAGAGTCCCTCCCCGACTCCCCCGACCCCTCCGTCCTCCTCGGCATCCCTCCTTCCGACGCCGACTCTGTCCTCCACCCCCTCGTCCTCGCCATTGACTCCGCCTACCCCAAGGTCGCCGATACCGCCCTCGAGTGCGCCCAGAAGCTCTTCTCGCACGGTCTCTTCCGCGGCGACATCAACCTCCCAGCCGACGGGGAGGATGCCCCCGGCTCCTCCGCCGCTCGACTCCTCGCTTCAGTCTGCAGCTGCGGAGGGATCGGCGATGAGGCCCTCGAGCTCGCGATGCTCAGGGTCCTTATTGCTTCCGCCCGCTCACCCTTCGTGCTGATCCGCGACGAATGCTTGGCCCAGATCATCCGGAGTTGCTACAATGTGTACCTTGGCAGCCAGAGCGGAGCCAATCAGTTGTGTGCTAAGTTGGTACTGGCTCAGATCGTTGTTATCGTTTTTACTAGGACGGAGGCTGATTCCACGGATGTCAGGATCCGAATAGTCTCCATTGCCGACATGATGGATCTCTCAGATAGGAACTTGAATGATTCAACTCTGGTGCAGTGTGCGCAGAATTTTATTAACGAGGTAATGGCGGGAAGCGACGCAGACCCTCTGCCTTCTAAATCAAACAAGGAGGAGGGTTTGATGCCGCTGGATTCAGAGGAAGAAGCGGCTGCAAATGGCGGTGGATTGAGCAAGATCAGAGAGGATGGCTTGTTTCTTTTCAGAAACTTGTGCAAGCTCTCAATGAAGTTCTCGGCACAAGAGAATCCTGAGGACCCTCTCTTGATGAGGGGGAAGGTTTTGTCACTGGAGCTTCTAAAGATAGGAATAGAAAATGCTGGGCCTCTTTGGCGGGCAAATGAGAGGCAAGTGTTTTTCGTCCCATATTTTCCTTCCAACTTTCTGCCACTGATACACCATATAATCATAATTAAAGTTTGTTTTGTTGGGTTCTTATTCATGCCATAATTCTATGCATAGCATTAACTGCCATTATGTGACCATCTGAAATATTGGATTATCAATTAGAAGTTGCAACAGAAAAGTGATTCAAACAGATTAATTGGATAATTCTTTTTTGTATAAAAAACAGTCTTTTAGTCACTCATAATCTTGTTGGGGCACATTAAATGAACTGAGAGTATCAGCCACAAGGTGAGCCTGGATTACTAAATATTCTAGTAGAAAAAAAAGTCCACTGAGCTTTAGTATAGAATTATTCATCCCGGTTTTTTTTGTGCATTCCTGATGGATGCATAAGGAAGCCGATGTCAGGGATCACTAAGCTACACTTTTAAACCTAATGGAGAACAAATAGATTGAAATTTGGAATAATGGAGTCCTATCCTCCATGGGCTGTAACTAATGTACTTAGGACTATGGTAATGGAATGTTTGTATGAGATTATAGTTCATATGTATAGAGAGGGAAAATGTTGAATGTTTTGGTTAGTTTATGATTCCATGTGCGTATAGAGGGAAGGTTAGCTGCGAACTCCACCCATGAAATTATTGTCCTCTGATTCCAGTTATGGATGTAATGTTTTTAACTAATAGAGAACTACTTTCTAGATAAAAATTCATATTAATGCGGTATTTGGTTTTACAATTGGCATCAGTATCTAGTGGTTGTTTAGAATATGACAAAAGGCTTATAGTGAACATTATTGTTATACTTAATGGAAGTATATTGCTGAATTTCTAATACCTTTAAATATACATTATTGGTTAATTAGAATTTCTTATCTCTTGTCTCTTAAGATTAGTGTCGTATGTGTTAAAGCAGGGAGGCTGCATGCCCATTGGTCCCACATGAATAAGTGCGGTTTCTTTTTGAATAGTTTGAGCTTTCGAGATCAGCCAATCAATTTCAACATGCTGTTATAGCCAGACCCTCACCTCTAAAAATGATGCTGAACTTGAAGGGGCATGTCAAAGGAGAAAGTGGCTTGGAGAAGAAAACTCCCCTCTTTTAGACTTATATTCTGAAAATATGGTTCTTAAATATGCTTTAATTCCAAGACATTTAAGTGTCTTGGCATTATGGGTTGGGATTGGGCACTCTCTCAGGTTTTAACATGATATCTAGGGTTTCAATCCTACAGTCTCAAATTTTAAAATAAGGTCGTACTCTAAGGCATGATGGGTGTGAAGGTGCATTAGAGTTAGGAGGATCTATCTGTTGGTGTCTCTATGCGCGTACAAAAATATATTTTCGAAAAACACACAGGAGCATAATAATTTCCTAAATTATTACAACATGCATCGCATACATCCACAAGAACATACAGGTGTAGACATAATCGTAAAATAAGATGATGTTTAACGGAAACAACATCAACTAGCAAGTCTTACGAGACTTGCCTCTATTCATATCCACGCTGAGATACTTCAAGACGACTTTACAAAGCCACAAGTCATGTCTCCACTTCAGTACTAGCCAAAGGAAGGAGACGATGCGATCTGAGAGAAGAACCCACAACTTGATTTGGTGCCCAGCGGCAATTCCAATATATAAATATAAATTGGTTCCTTTCCCAACAACTTCATTACGTGGATAAGTGGTTAGCTAATCAATTTCAACTATATAAACATATTACTAATGTTTTAGACACACCTTTATTGTGCATCTTATTTACATGTGATATTTTGTTAATTGACTAGAATTTTGGAAGAATAAATTTGAAATAATTAAAAAATGGCAATCCAGTTCATGAAGCTCCCACCAATGTCAGGTCCTAGGGAAGGGTCTATGGTACACAACCTTAGCTGCATTACAAAGGTTGTGTCCGTGACTTGAACCGGTGACAACTAGGTCACACAACAATTTTACTGATGCACCAAAGCTCCCTTTCTAATAAATTTGAAACAATTGAATCTAAGAAATGTAATTTCAATTGCTATAAATACAAAAAGTTGAAAGATGAATAGATACATAAATAAAAATTTCTTCTAGAGAAAATCTTTAGATATTTTGGATTCTCCTATTTAACATAGGAAACATAGTCATATTATTATTCATAGGGCAATGGCTAGGTGGTTTTGTTAAAGCTGACTTATTGACCACTTATTCGGAAAGCTTGACTAATTACGAAAACACTATTATTTTATATTGATAGCGTAGCTAAAGCTCGAAGGGGAGCCTTGGCGCAACGGTAAAGTTGTTGCTTTGTGACCAAAAGGTCACGGGTTCAAATCCTGGAAACAGCCTCTTGCAAAAAGCAGGGTAAGGATGCGTACAATGGATCCTTCCCCGAGACCCGGCATAGCGGGAGCTTCGTGCACCGGACTGCCCACTACATAAATTATGTATAGCATATCATTACCTATTTCGTAGGTATGACTGCAGGCACACTTCATTAGAAAAGCCATGATCCTCCAAAATAATAGCTGCAACATCATATCCTCTAAGAGTCAGACACTCATATGCAGCTATAGTTCCAGAAATTCCACCCAAACGACCGTCTCCAACCAGAATGGAAGGAAATCTGAAAGGCCTGGTCCACGTTCCAGGTATAAGAAAAAAATGAGCTCATGTAATCATCACAAAAGTGTTAGAACTATGACAAATTATTTACAAGAAGCAACATCAACACAATCACTCCAAAATTATAACACAAATTATGTCGTAGGACAACTGATGACCAAATTCATAAAGGGTTCAAAGAATGTTCAACGGAGGGTCATAAAGAATTAATTTTAACTATCAGCACCATTGCTCTCTGCAAGAAAATAGGAGTTTTAAGTTCAAAATAGAAATAAATGACAACTTCCTGTTTTCCATTTTGCCAAATTATTGCTTCCTTCAGGTAGGAGCACAGTTTCTAAATCACATATTTAGCAACCTTTTAGCAGATAAAATGCTACCATTGATAGCACTAAGTCAACTGAAACCCTGAAAATTCCAACATTAGATACCAACGCATATTGGAACCTACTCAATATAATACCTTCTTCACTTTTAATTTACAAACAAATCTATTCTAGTAGACAAGAGCATTGTCCATTGAACATTTCCTTAAACATATTGCTAAAGGTATTGGATTTATTAGAAACTAAATGTAATCCATTAAGTCCCACATAAATAATTCTAGGTTTAGGGTTACAATTAAGAGTCCATATGTACCCATGATGTCATGGTTATCTCAAAATAATGCAATACAATCTTCTTCTATTCCCAAATTTTATATGGTACTAGAGTCCCCTTTCTGAATTTAAAGTTCCAAAAAATATTCCCTCTAGTTGCCTCTCTCCTCATCCACCTATTCCCCTCTCTTCTTCAAATTTCTTTTATCCTCAATAGTTATTTCCACAATCTACATGCCTCCCTAAGTGTTGTGATCCAACAGCCACCAGTGCCTTCACAACTCAACCACTGTTACCAGCAGAGTAAATGGTCAACTGCAGCACAAGTGAAACAAAGGACCAGTTTTCCATTGATGACCTCGAGTTTTCAATCAAGGAGCATAGGGTCATATGGGACACTCCTACCAAGAATTTAATTTGCAAGGGTCTATTTAATAACTTGATGGTTTCAATGCCGATTGCTGTCAGGCGGAGTAAAAGGTCAATGGTAGTGCAAGTGAAATGAAGTATTGAAGCTTAAATGATGCTAATTTTTCTAGTGATTCTCTCACACCAAATAGCGACATACTTGGGGTTCCAAGGATATGTAGCAGATTTCGAGTATCTTTGATGAGCATGCCTTCTCCAACGAAGAAATCCCCAAAACTCTGATCATCTTGAGCATTAATGCAAGCTTTAACTAACAATTGTATCTCACCTCCATCTAATACCCCTACCCTTGGCAAAGCATGTAGCAAGCACCTTGCAATTTCGTCCAAGAGAATAATGCCCACCCACCAACTAGATACTGGGGTGAAAACTCATTCCTCCATCACTATCATATCTCTGTCATATTTCAACTAGGCCACTTCAAGCACCGCAATCATTATTGCTCATGCAACCTCCACTTTAGATTGTTGCTCCTTCATCGTTGGTCATGCATGTCACCAAAATAGTTGCATGTAGCCTTCTACAAGCTAAGAATAACCCTATGTCTTTCTTCTCTTCTCTAATTTGTTGGCTCTCCCTTTCCAACTCACAGTTTATATGTGTGAAAGACTCTCAATGTTGGTGAATTTGATTGTCTCTTTGTTTTTAGCAATGTAATCTCCTCCTCACTCATCTTCTTTAAGTTGCATTGCAAAAGGAAGTTCTCAGAGATTGTCTTCTTTAAATTCCTCCTCGTGCTTTAGCACTCAAACCCATTCTACCTTAACCTCCACAAGCTACTTACAACACCTTTAGACATTGTATTCACTCCCTTTTCTTCCTTTTTCCCCTACTGTGTATTGAAGACCAAAATAAAGAAATTGTCATGTTCTCATTTTCTACATCCAACAAAGGATCAAGCTATGTTACTCATCTCCAATGAAGATCTAAGTAGAGAGAATATCTTCTTCTCAAATTTCTATGTCAATTAAAAAGCTTTGCTATCCATCCTCTAAAGACTGTTGAGCTATTTCCTAACTCTCAGTTTATTATGTGTTACTCTATGCACCACTTCATGGAGAAGCTGACTTGAGAGATCAATTTCTAAGATTTCTCTTCAACCTTTCCTTTGTATATGTTTCTCTCTTTGTTGATTTGTTGAATTTAGTCAAACACATTGTTGGTTGTATGCTAATCCAAACTTTAACAGAGACCATCTACATGGTCCACTAACACCTTAAATTTTGTCTTACTTGCATGCAAGTAGTATGTTTTTCAGTTTCATCATTGTCGTGTCTAGCTAATTTTTACTTACAAGAGTTTCTCTAGTTTATATCAAAATTGGACTTAGATACTATTTATGTTCCAACTTGAGAATGAGTGTTGAGGGTAGTGGACTTATTAGGTATAAGGTGTAGTAGGTTTGGTCCCACATTAGTATTTAGGATTTATAGCGAATCTATAAATATATCTCATAATAATGAAATACAATATTCTCCTATTCCCAATTCTAAACATATTGTTCTTTTCATGTAGATACTTCACCAACGGTAATAGCAGCCAGCAGGAATAATAGCGTACCTATATAAATCACATTGAAGAGTTCCAGAAGGTCCAGGGCTTGCAACACCTCCAGCGGTCTCAATCACTCGCCAAACTCTCTCCCTACTGCCATCACCTCCCCCTTGCAGTGAAAGCCTCAAACACTTTCCCAGTAGCTTTCTCAAAGAAGAGTCTTCAACCAGCATGCCCTCTCTCTGTACAGCTAGATGCGGCGAAATGGCCTCCTTCCATCCAAACAACGTCTTGCAAACCAACCTAAAATCTCCCTCTTCTAGTTCTTCTTTCCCAATACGCGTCTCCTCGTACGCACAGAGACCTCCTGATCCTGCAGTATCACGTCCCTCGGTCTCCTCCCCTTTATCAAGCCTACCTCCGAGCAACTCCGCAGCAGCAGCGCTCGAAGCGTTCAAAACGTGGTCAGATACGAGAAGGCCAGTTGGGAAGTTGCCGTGAAGTCTGCGGAATAGGGCGGAGACCTTCCGGCTGACGAACCGGGAGTCGGAGTCCACGGGGAATCCGGTTTGGACGGGCTTCAGGTAGAGAAATGAGGAAAGACCATGGGATGATTGGGAAAGGACGGAGGCCGCAAGGCCGGCGGAGACGAGGGTTTTTCCCACGCCGGTGTTGGAACCCCAGACGACGTAAGTAGGGTTCATCAGGTCGATCCCGCCTTCAGGAGAGACGGATCCGTAAAGTCGTGGAAGGAGGAGGTGAAAGGGCCGACGGAGGAGGCCACGAGAGCGGAGAAGGGGCGCCATTGGCGTAGACGGCGGCGGAGAGGGAGGGCGTCCCTGAATGGGCGCTTGCCTGAATTGTCTCGGATTCCTTTGTAAAATCTTCGGGAGAACAATTAATATTGTTTGAACTGTTGACCGCTCGTGGCATCGCCATCATTCTGGTTCTAAAATGAACTTTTTTACCGCATCAAAATATCATATAAGAATTTACTATTTTCTTCCTTATTAAAAATTCTCCTAATAATTTTTTAAAATTCTACATTATCAATTTCTTAAAATTCTCCTAATCACACATTTTGATTTTGAAAGGTCACATCTACATTATTAATTTCAGGAGAAAAAACAGATTTAAAATTTCATTATTATTCTTAAAATAAAAATCTCAAACCTTACATTTGATTTGAAGTTTTTTTATTTAATTTTTTTATTTTACAAAACTCCTCCAAAACAGATGGCCCTTACTTCTTATATCTGAATGATCAAACTGTGATGTGTGGTAGAGAGATTGTTAAATTTGGCAAAAAAAAAAAAAAAATTGGTAGGCTCTCAGATTTTGTTGTTTTTTTAAAAGATGTTCTTTCTATGAAAAATCTTAATACTCACTAAATCATCTGCATCGACTCACCCACTTATCTGTCCATTCAAAAAAAAAACATAAAAATTATTTTAGGTCATCGCTCAAACCTAGACGATAGCACCTATTCTTGAAAATTAATAAATTATCACCCCCACTTCACTTTCTCTTGTCCAACTTCTTAGCCTTTTGTCATTCTAATCACCATCTCGAGAAGTTTTCTCTCAAACTTTTAAGGGACATATAGTTTAGGATTTTAGTGTTTTGCT
The DNA here is from genome assembly GCA_037833815.1 of Zingiber zerumbet. Lineage (NCBI taxonomy): Eukaryota > Viridiplantae > Streptophyta > Magnoliopsida > Zingiberales > Zingiberaceae > Zingiber > Zingiber zerumbet. The sequence continues at coordinate 17,390,097 of JBBMJZ010413095.1, forward strand.
TTGGCACACTTAGTTGTCACATGTGAAGCGGACTTGCTCATGGTGAGGTGGGTTGGTCAGTAAAGAATCCAACATCTGGCGAGCCAAGTCGGATAAGTCTATCTGTCAGCCTGGTAAACTAGGAAATCTATAATCTAACCCAACTCAAGGCGAATTGTGGATTATCTGGATCCACCCATGAGTCCATAAAAAATATATATATTGAAAAGATTGAAAATTTTTAAGTTTAGGTTGCGGATTAGATGAATCAACACATAACACATAAGTTCATTGAGTTTCCACTTTAATTTTAAGTTTTAGATCTTTTTTTCTTCTCAATCTGCGGGCCACCCGAGCCCACCACAGGCTGGCTCGCCAGGACTCACAACTCGTGTGGGCTAGCCAGTTTAGGCCAACTTTTAAAGAAGTTGATAAATTTTTAACTCAACCCTTTTAATTATTTGACGGGGCAGGACATACCACCCCGATAAGCATAATCACATGCTTTATGGTGGTCACTTGGCGGCATGTTAGAGAGGGATGAATAGTCCTGCAATTATAATCGAAACTCCTTTCTCTTTCTTTCGACGTTAACTTTGATAATAAAAAATAAATGCAATAACTGAAAGAAATATGAGGCAAAAATGTTACTTAGTTTGCAACCATGGAGGTTGCTTATCCAAGGCAAATGAAGCTCTTTAAGTTGACTCCTTTGACACAAGTCGGAGGCGGATGAACATTGTATAAGACGTTAACAGCTCATGAACAATAAAGAACAGAAAAGAATTCGAGTACAATTAAAGTGTTGTTAAACTAGGTGAACTAGGGCTCTATTTATAGTTTGCTAGTCAAATATATCCTTTGCTGATGTGGCAGACTTCAACCGCCTAGATGGTAATCCGGGTGCCTCCAACGTGGCAAATTCTATCTCTATGCAACGGCTTTGCAACAACGCTGGAATAAGGTTTTATCCACTTCTGGGAAACTGGACTAATTCAAGCATCCGGAACGTTGTTGTCATGGACCCAAAAGTGATCCATGCTGCAATAGACCGAAAATGGCGCCTCATTTGCATTGGGGTGGTTTGAACGCCTAGACTAGATGGTCTGAGCGCCCGAACGATCTGGGCACCCGGACGATCTGGGCTCCCGAACTAGTTGGTTCAAGCTCCCAGATGGTTCGAGCGCTCGGACTAGTTGGTCAGGGCGCTCGAACCAATCAGCCAACTGCTGACTCATCCAACATCTTTTTCGGTCGCTGGCTTCTTCTCCGGTTGCTGGCTTCTTCTCCAGTCGCTTGGGTGATTCTTCGGCCTTCTAGAGTTAAGCTCACCCGAGCCCAACTCCAGCCTTCTTCTCAAGCAGTTTTTCGCTTCGGCTTCTCGTTCCTCAGAAGAGTAGCATATGTATCATTCTCACTCCACTGGTATACTCTTCTGTAACTTCTCGTCCCTCAAATGCACCAAGCCTGTCAACTTGATTCTTTTGCTATCCTTCTTGTCCATCGTGTCTTCCGCTCGACTTCTTACGTTTCTAAGTCCCTACACGCTCAAACACAATGCATAAAAATATGCAGAGTCTAACTTAATTTGGTTGACAATATCAAAACCAACACGAAGTACTTATAATCTCTCATTTTTTTTTGATGTGAATCAACCCAAGTTAAGTTAGGGTTAAACCAAAAGAGTAAACTAAATAAATATGCAATTTAGTACATTTAATTTGTAATTAAAACAATTGATAAAAAAAAATTATGTCTCCCCCTAGACTTAATATTATTTCTCCTCATTTAATAACATTAAAAATAGTGGTAAGCATCTAAAATAAATTAGAAAAAAATTCTAAGGGTTACATAAACAGTGAGTACACAACAACAACCAAGTCTTATCCCACTAGGTGGAGCGGCTGTATGAATCCTTTTATGTCATTAAGCTCTATCTCCTACTATATCATTATCTATATTTAAATAAATTTTATCTTCTTTTATTATTGCTAATCAACTTTTTTAGTCTTCCTCTACCTCATTTGATATGTATGTTTATCATAGTTTTACATTACCTAATTGAAGCATTTATTAGTCGTCTAAGTACATGTTTGTACCATCTTAAATATGTCTTTTAGAGTTTTTTCTCAATAGATGCAACTCCGACTTTCTCTATAATGCTCTCATTTCTTATTTTGTCCGCCCTCATATGTCCACACATCCATCTTAACATCTTCATCTCTACAACTCTCATATTCTACTCATGTGCTCGAATCATAGCCCAACATTTAGCTCCATATAACATAGCAGGTCTAACTGCAATTTTATAAAACTTACCTTTAAGTTTAAGAGGTACTTTACGGTCACATAAAACACTCGACGCTCCCCTCAATTTCACCATCCTGCTTGTATTCTATGTAAGACATCTCTCTCAATCCCTCCATTGTTTTGCAAAAATGATCCTAAATATTTAAATCTCTCGGTTCCGGGCAACTCGTCCTCTCCTATCTTAACAATTGTTT
>JBBMJZ010413095.1:17392679-17404283 GCA_037833815.1 Zingiber zerumbet
CTACTAGCCGGGCTACTAGCCTTTGGAATAGTGACTAGCACATAAGGGAGGCATTTTATCTCGGCTTTGCCGAGATTCGAACCCCAGACCTCATGGTGGCAACACCTCATGCGCTAGCCACTAGACCGTCCCGAGGGGACAACCAACTTTCTTAACATGGTTAAATGAATGGAGGGTTTTCCTAAGTCTCAATCATCAAAAATATGTTATCAATTACATCAAAAATTGATGACAATTGAAAATAAATATTGAACTATGTCTCAATATAAATGTACTATTTCATAGCATAAATAAATGCATAACTTGCATCAAAATTACAAAGTGCAAATTATGAATTAGTAACATAAAGGTTAAGTGCTATTTTTTTTTTTAAACTTTGCCCTTTTTAACAAAATCTATCATGAACTTTACAAGTTAACAAATCTATCATGAACTATTTCAAGATGTATTCAAGATGTAACAAATCTATCACAATGTCTTGATGCCATCACAGTTAAATACTGACATGGCAAAATCTTAGTCAACAAATTTGTCAATTTCATATGTCATGTCATACATCACAATTGAACTCCTTAATTAATTATCCTAGTATATTTAAACCTATGAAATAAAACTTAATTATCCCTACCTTTACCAATCGAGGTGGGACTTGGCAGAGAATAATATTTCTTGAGTCGAGGCGGAGAAAGCACTTGATTCTTTTACTACTGCTTTGTCACAACAGGCATTGCCTATGGTGGTGAGCTTGAAGGAGTTAGCGAGAGGGAAGAGGGGTGGCAAAAGGTATGGTTAGAGTGTTGGTTTTTCAAACTTGTACTGTGCCGGACGAAACAGTTGAAACATATCCAAGGTTCAAAATCTTTGAGTCATGCCATAGTTTCGATCTTTTGACTGGAAAGATAGTGTTCCAGTATCATGCTTGAATGCATGACACTGATGGTGACAAATTGGAGGTTAAAGGAGGAAGAAGATGAAGCAAAGGAAGGAGACATTGTTTGTACTGAGTAGTATTGAGTTTTAATAATTTATCAAATATTGTTTTGTCCAACATGATATAAAATTTAAAATTATTCTCAATACAAACTCCTTCCTATGCTTTTATCTTCTTTCTCTTCAACTCCAATTCATCACTGACACCATGCATTGAAACATTTGCACGATACCGAAATAGTACTGTAACAGTCAAAACTGAAACTTCGGCATGACTCGAGAGTGGCTTGGTTCTTATCGAAAAGCTAGTTCGTTTAGGTTTAATAACTCTAATGTATGGTTATTAGAGAGATGAAACAAAAATATATTATCAAGTAGTTATATGTAGCCTAATAGATGACAAAATAGGAGAAAATGTTAAATAGTATGAGCATTGAGAGGCTATATATCAGTTAGACAAGTTGAATAATTAGAGCTTACAAGAGATATTAGAGAACAAAAAAAAATCATGTCATAATTAAAAAGATATAACTAATGATATGGTAATTAGTAAAAAAGGCTTATTACCTTTGTTCTTGTTTTAGTGAAAATTCTCAATGCAGATGGGTCTGTTCTTGGTGTTGTTCTTATTGTTTGTATTTTTGCTGCTTCTATATAAACTAAGATCCTCAATTGCATGTCATCTGACATAAGCTCGCTTACCATGTGCTAACCTTTTATAACCAGAAAGAAGGATCATAAATATTGTCCAATTTTGAAAGTAAGGGGGCATTTGGTTTGAGGTGCAGGAATGGGAATGGAAATGGGTTTGATTGTAGACTGGAATGAGAATGAGTTTAGCCATTCGAATACTGCTATTTGGTTTATAAGCTCTGATTAGGTATGATTACCAATACTAATATTTGGTTTGCCAAAGGTTTTGGAATACAAATGCAACAGAATCATATTTACCTTAAAATAGATCATAATATTCCTATAAGGTAATTATTTTCTTATTTGCTATTCCTAAGAACTAGAAGTCCCTTTAAAATTTATGGTCAATGGACTGTACAGATTATCATGGTCAACAGATATGGAGGAGATAACCTGCAAATGGAAAAAAAATGATAAGCTGGAGAAAAACAGTTCCAAGGACCAAGCAAGATCAAAACTCAAATAGAAACCTTTAGAAATTACTCAACAATCAATTAACACTGAGAATGCAAGAAGGGATAAAAAATCCTACTTTTATATGATTTTGGATAAGGACCTTCAGCATTATCACAAAAATTTGATCCCAAGCCGAATAAAATAATAACTCAAGCATATGATCACATCTCAACACCACATTCCTCTCATATTTCAATGACACAAGTTACTATAACTCAGGGCACAAAACTCTTGTTTGCGTGAGTCCACCAAATATAGGTAACAAGAACCTCCAAGAAACAATTTCAAATTTCATTATCAACCAATATATCATTTTCTAAAGTTTTGATGATGGATAAATTCCAGATCCGAATGCCAACACTAATAATTCAGTACTAACACACAATTGAAGGAAAAAACTTCATGCCTACTGACACAACAAGGCATTTAAAAAGGAAGTAAATAACCCGTGTCGATAATCATCTTATCTGAATTACTTCGAACAAATATCCAAAGACCCTTTTTATGTAGTGAATCTATTCGACAAATGGAGTAAAAGGCATCTGAGAGTTAATTGCCCACAAGGAAATAAAGAATCATCTAGAAATTCTTTGATACAATATCTACGCACTAACTACGTTCAATCAGGTAAACTCAACACAATCCATAAGGAACAAAACTTTCCTCAAGGCAACAAGATTCACGGGTAATGAATCAATAATTCAAAAAAAAAAAAAAAACAGCAAAACAAACAACAAGCAATTCATCAAAAGGTTTAGGGTTAAGGATTACCTTGAGCTTCCTAGCTTGTTGCACTCGAAGAGCCTACAATGACTTGCGCCGGAGAGGATGCTGTTGTCGCACGAAGTCGGGGACGTTGTTGTCACACGAAGTCGGGTTTAGGGCAAAAAAACAAAACACAAAAAAAAAAATTGAAAATCTTTTATCGGGAAAAAAAGCCGCCCGAATGGGAATGAATTCTAAACTCACCTATTTCATTGGGTTTTGTCCATTCCAAATTATTTAGGAATGATTCCAAAATATTTATTCCCAAACCCATTAACCAAACACCATGTATTTTTATTATTCCATTCCTTGATTCCCAGACCCCTAAACCAAATGCCACCTAAATCAATTGTTAACAATAAAAGATGGAAAATTTTACCATGCATTTGAAAGGATTGTGGCTAATGTATTTATTGATGTTGTCATAAAGTCTACCATGATGATATCTAATAAGGATCTCCGTATGTAAAATTCTGAGTTTTGCTTGAAACCTACTGTGCCCGTCCGACGAAGTGGGCACTTTTAAGGTATCTATTTGATATTGTTGTTGCTGTCATCATCTTGTGGGCTTCCCTTAGGATTGTTTTTTTAATGGATTTCCAAGTATTCCTCCTTTAGTTACTTTAGTATGATATAATTTTGATTATTTATTTATATAAATATTTTCCAAGTAAAGTTGAATTTAATCTGCATTATTTTGAAATAATGTATACAAGATCAAGCTTATCATTAAATTAATCTCATGAATCTGTTTGAAGAACTATTGAAAAATAAGCATGATAAAGGGTTCTCGGATTTCTCATATGCAGCTCCAGTGTATAATCTATTTTTCTGTTGCAAGATAGTCTATAACTATAAGCTTTGAGGAAACAATAGCAAATAGAGGTCTGCCACTAATTCAATCTCAAGCTAACAGTTTTATGGGATTTTTTTGTCAAATTTTTCCTTTATTCTCTAATTTGATTTTGATTAAAAGTTCAGATTCATGTTTTATGTAGGTTTCTTGGAGCAATCAAACAATACCTTTGCTTATCGTTATTGAAGAACAGTGCCCTATCAATGATGACTATTTTTCAGCTTCTTTGCTCTATTTTTATGGGTTTAATGTCGAAATTTAGATCAGGGCTAAAGGAGGAAGTTGGAGTTTTCTTTCCAATGCTTGTCCTGCGAATCGTTGAGAATGTTCTTCAGCCTAGCTTTTTGCAGAAAATGACAGTTCTCAACCTATTGGAAAAAATCTGCCAGGACCCACAGGTTATGGTTGACATTTTTGTGAACTATGATTGTGATGTGAATGCGCCAAATATTTTTGAAAGGTATATCATACATATAATTCAACACTTATAAAGCTTTGCTTTTTTTATAAGCGATCTTAAACCTGTTCCTTTATCTGGTAACAGAAATATGATTGGTAAAGTGAAGTTGTATGATGATGACATCTTCTTCTATGAATTCACTTTTAATTCCATCAGATAATTGCAGGGTTGTTAATGGTCTGCTAAAGACTGCTCTAGGTGTTCCTCCTGGGTCAGTGACATCACTATCCCCAGCTCAGGATACCACATTACAGATTGAATCAGTGAAGTGCCTCAATTGTATCATTAAGTCAATGGGTGTGTGGATGGACCAGCAGCTGAAATTGGGTGCTTTTGCTCCAGAGAGACATATAAATAAGTATTCTTCAGATAACCTTGCCTCTTTGAATGGCGAAGAGGGAGGTGTGACTGACTATGATCTGCATTTGGATGCAAACCATGAGTTCTCTGATGCTGCTTCATTGGAACAACGCAGGGCATATAAGTTGGAGTTTCAGGTGAAGATTTTTCTTTCTCTGCAAGGACACATGATGCTTTTTCTTTAGCTTATGTTAGTTTGTTTTGTGAACTATTAGTTATTAGTGTTGGGCTTATGTTTGCAGAAAGGTGTTGCATTGTTTAATAAAAAACCTTCAAAGGGTATTGATTTTCTAATCAAAACCAAGAAAATAGGTGCATCTCCAGAAGAAGTAGCTTCGTTCTTGAAGAATGCTTCTGGTCTAAATGCAGCTATGATCGGAGACTACTTGGGTGAAAGGGAAGAGTTCTCTCTGAAAGTCATGCATGCATATGTTGACTCAATAAATTTTGAGAATATGAATTTTGGCGAAGCTATTAGGTTCTTCTTAAGAGGTTTCAGATTGCCTGGAGAAGCACAGAAGATTGATCGCATAATGGAAAAGTTTGCAGAACGATACTGTAAATGCAGCCCAAGTTCTTTCACCAGTGCAGATACAGCATATGTTCTTGCTTATTCTGTAATTATGTTGAACACTGATGCACACAACAGCATGGTTAAAGATAAGGTATATTACTGATGATGTTCTTTGGAAGTTAAATGCAGCTACTCTAAAATGTGTCTCATTATATTAACAGATGTCAAAAGCTGAGTTTATTCGCAACAATCGAGGAATAAATGATGGAAAGGATTTACCAGAAGAATACCTTGGTTCTTTGTATGATCAAATTGTGAAAAGTGAAATAAAAATCAGTGCTGATGTTTCTGCTCCACAAAATAAACAGACGAGCAGCATCAACAAGCTTTTGGGGTTTGACAACATTTTCAATTTGGTCAATTGGAAACAATATGAAGAGAAGGCATTAGGTGCAAGTGATCAACTAATTAAGCACATCCAAGGGCAATTTAGAGCAAAGACTGGAAAGTCAGAGTAAGAAAGATAATTGAATCTCAGATTATTTGTATACAATATTCTGTTTTTCATTTATGCTTATTTGATTGGTGATTAGGTCTATGTTCTATACTGTCACGGATACTGCAATCCTAAGATTTATGATGGAGGCTTGTTGGGCTCCCATGATGGCTGCTTTCAGTATGACACTTGACCAAAGTGATGACAAGTCTGCCACAGCACAGTGTTTACAAGGTTTCCGATATGCAGTTCATGTCACCTCAGTGATGCTTATGCAGACACAAAGAGATGCTTTTGTTACATCTGTTGCCAAATTCACATACCTTCATTGTGCTGCTGATATGAAGCAGAAGAATGTTGATGCTGTTAAGGTGAGTACTTTAAGTATATATCCATTGGTAAACTATGTTATCTTGAAGATAATTGTCATAGGTCATTTACTGGGAGCTGATAGTAACATGTTGCATCATATGTTGATATTTCCATAAATTTCCTTTTCATCCTCTACAATTCTGTTTGATATAATGCATCTCTCAACTTGGTGACCAGAATTTATTATTTTTTTTATGCTTGGCTACAGAGATCCAATAAAGCAGATTAAAAGTAAAAAAAAATTGAATTCTCTTAGCCGTTGAATTAAAAATTGTAAGCAGAGAATCTTATCTCCTTTCAATGAACATACACGAACAACTTTCAGCCATGCAGTTTTTTTGCATTTACTCACATACCAACATTTCAAAGACCACAAGCCTCATCTCAAAGTGGCTTGGGTGGGTATGGAACCAGTACTGGTTTTGTACGAATAATCAGAAGGTCAAGTACAGTGATCGGCTGTCTGATAGCTCATCTCCTCTGACTTTGTTTCAAATGTCCAATAAATATTGGTCACACTGGCAATAAGGCATTCCATACCCTCATAGATACTCTGGCTTGATTATTATAAATGAACATATGTATGCAAATGACCTTGTTGGTTTTGCTAAAGTCTGCTTGTTAAATCACTCATTGAGCTTGCTTTTAATTGGTGGATGTCTACTATTGGATTTTGAACATTAAACTAAAAAGGTATGACATGAATAAAATAGAATAAATCACAATGATTAAGCTACAAGATGGACTAAACAGCCTAGAAAAGGCATATTTTTCTTCTGCCTTGTTAAACCTCAATTAAGGAGAAAATTAATTCTTATTTGCATTGAGCCGCATTATCTCTTACTTCTGTCACATGGTATATGGTGGAAACCAGATCAAGTAAAAATCATTCTGAAGACCAAGTGCAATCTTTCGAATCTTGGGTTGCATGGCTGACACTCCTATTCATTTTAGTATTTTCATTTCACAGTAAAACCAACTATATTCATACTCAAATGCTTAGTTCAACGGTTGATAGTCCGTCGATATAGCTGCATGAATACTGGTATTGTTCTTAGGAAAAATTCGTGGTAGATTCATTCTTTTTTCCTTCAGGATTTTTTCTTTGCACTTAATTGACAGCCTTCCTTTTTACCGCATTTACTGGATGACACAAATATAAATCAAATCTAGATCTGAACATCTGGATGCTTGTATTGTTTGAATCCCTCAAACCATTCTGTGTACTTTGGTAAAATCAGTATATCTCAATTGTAAAAAAAAAAATGAGTGTTTTAGTATGTTTCTTTGTCAACAGGCTATAATAGCAATTGCCATTGAAGATGGTAATTATCTGCAAGAATCCTGGGATCATATATTTACATGTCTTTCACGGTTCGAGCATTTACAGCTGCTAGGAGAGGGTGCACCACCTGATGCTTCATTTTTTGTAGCACCACTTAATGAAGCAGAAGACAGAGCACAGAAAACAACATTCGTGAAGAAGAAAGGAAATGCTCTTCAAAATCCAGCAGTAATGGCAGTGGTTCGAGGGGGTTCCTATGATAGTGCATCTATGGGAAATACGGCTTCAGCTTTAGTTACTCCGGATCAGATTAATAACTTCATTTCCAATTTAAATCTGTTGGACCAGATTGGTACTTTTGAGTTGAACCAGATATTTGCTCATAGCCAAAGATTGAATAGTGATGCAATTGTAGCTTTTGTGAGGGCCCTGTGCAAGGTTTCTATGACAGAACTGCAATCTCCGACTGATCCTCGTGTTTTCAGCCTCACAAAAATAGTTGAAATAGCGTAAGATTCTTTTAATGGTTGTTTAGAAAATATCTGTGAATACAATATTTTTTCTTAACAAGATTGCAAACTGTATAATCTGGTGTCACCTTTGCCTATGCAGACATTACAATATGAATCGAATCCGATTGGTTTGGTCCTGCATCTGGAATGTTCTTTCTGAATTTTTTGTTTCAGTTGGATTATCAGAAAATCTCTCGGTTGCAATCTTTGTAATGGATGCATTAAGGCAATTGGCTATGAAATTCTTGGAGCGTGAAGAGCTTGCTAATTATAATTTCCAGAATGAATTCTTGAAACCTTTTGTGGTTGTCATGCAGAAAAGTGATTCGGCTGAAATTCGTGAGCTCATTGTTCGATGTGTTTCTCAGATGGTTTTGAGTCGTGTTAATCATGTGAAGTCAGGATGGAAAAGTGTTTTCTTGGTATGCTAGATTTTTAGTGTTTTTTCACCTTCCAATTTTCTTTTCCAATTTGCCTTCATGGTGAGATATTGGGCTAAAACTTTTTAAATTTACTATGTACATCTGACATTAAAGCCTCGCTTATGTTCAGGTTTTCACAACTGCTGCCTCAGATGTACGTAAGAGTATCGTGCTGTTAGCTTTTGAGACAATGGAGAAAATAGTTAGAGATTATTTTCCTTACATTACTGAGACAGAGACCACAACATTCACTGATTGTGTGACGTGCTTGATTGCATTTACAAATAGCAGATTCAATAATGATGCAAGCCTCAACGCTATTGCATTCCTCCGATTCTGTGCTGTTAAACTGGCAGAAGGTGGTCTTGTCTGCTACGACAACAATTCTGAGGGGCATTTAGGAAATGGGGATGGTTCGGATGGCAATTTGACTGAAAAAGATGATCATGCTTTCTTTTGGTTTCCTTTACTAGAAGGTACTCATTTTCCTTTTCCTTTTGCTTTCCGTGCTTTTCTCACTACACCATTGAAAATGTAGTTTGTACTAACTATTCAACAACTTTTCAGGTTTATCCAAGCTAACGTCTGATACTCGGCCAGCTATCAGAAAAGGTGCTCTAGAAGTACTCTTCAATATTCTGAAGGACCATGGCCACCTCTTTACTGACACCTTCTGGATTAATATCCTGAAATCTGTGATTTACCCCATTTTTAGCAATACACAGAATATAACTGTTGGTCAAGTTCTACTGGTTCATGATCCTCAGTTTCCAAATGATGATTCTACCAAATCTGAAACAGATACTTTGGCAGCAAAATGCTTAGTCGACCTATTTGTCAGATTTTTCAATGTTGTGCGCTCACAACTTGGGAGTGTTGTATGTATTGTTACAAGTTTTGTTAGCAGTCCCTACAAGCATTATGCTAATACAGGAATGGCCGCCCTACTCCATTTGACTGCCCATCTGGGAAGCAAGCTATCAAAAGAAGAATGGAAAGATATTTTGGTACCCTTAAAAAAGTCAGTTGCTTCAATGCTGCCTGTTTTTTCTAGCATCATAAGAATCATGCAAGACATTGAAATTCCGGATAGTGTGGATCAATATTCTGATCACGAATACATTAACGAGGATGAGGAAGAGGCTAATATGGAAACAGCCTCGTATGCAATTGTCAGAATGAAGAACCACATAAGTGTTCAGCTCCAGATTGTACAGGTACCATTTCTTTTCTATTGCTATGTTCTCACCTGTTTTTTTTTTTTTATCATAATCACTTTCTTCAATACGTATATCTAGTGCCAGGATGTTGTTAAATCTTTCAAATAATAACAGTTGCTCTCAATTGCTAGGTTCTCAAGTTGCCTTGCTGGTATCATGAATCTCATGGAATTAGCTTCTGTACATGCATATCATATTTAACTTTTAGATCAGTGATGTGATTTTTTAAAAAAATCAAATGAGTCTGACAAGTTGTTCCCCTGACGACAAATTTTAATTATTTCCGCTGATAGGTTGTAAAGAAGCTTTATGAAGTTCATCGAAAGTGCTTTTCAGCTGCTCATGTTAGCATCCTACTGGACGTACTTACATCCATTGCTTCGCATTCAAGCGAAGTAAGCAGTGAAACCATCGTACAACAGAAGCTGCAAAAAGCATGCTCCCTGTTGGAGATTCCCGGTCCACCAGTCATTCATTTTGAGAACGAGTCTTATGAGAACCTGCTCAAATTCTTGCAAACTATACTTGCTGAAGATCCTGTTCTGTCAAACGAACTGAAAATAGAATCACTCGTGGTGTTCGTTTGCCAAAAAATATTCAAGATCTACTTGAACTGTGCGGTACAACAACAGAACGATGAGACTTCAGATGCTGGTCCAACAGCTCACTCTATACTCCCTTTGGGCACTGCTAAGAAAGAGGAACTGGCTGCACGGACATCGCTACTTGTCTCGGCCTTGCAAGTCTTACGTAGCTTGAGGCAGGATTCATTCCGAAGGAACTTACGCATTGTTTTTCCGTCCTTAGTTAGCCTTATAAGTTGCGAACATCACTCCAACGCAGTGCTGGATGAGCTACATGATATTTTTCAATCCTCTATAGGACCACTGCTAATGAACATGTGATGTACACATAATTATCTCATTTTTTTAAATAGTCTTTAATTATTTTTTTGCTCCTTCAGCCTATGTGAAGATATAGCCATTGTTTATGCCACACTGTTCATAAACAACTTATAGCGTCATAGCTTTTTTTGCCATCTTTTAAATATGAACTGTGATGTATTCTAACATCATTTTTCTTATTGCAATTGCCAAATTGAGCTGTTAATGATTGTGTGTAGTGTAACGAGTTTTTTTTGTTCTTTTATTTATTACTTTTCAACTTTGGTATCGTTCAATTTGAATTACTAAATATTTAATTAGTTCAGCCTTTTAAACTCTGCTAGTGGCAGTGGCAGGAGTCAGTATAATTTTTTTTTAAATAATCCAGCTATCCGGTTAATCCGATCCGTCTTACTTCTTATCATCGCACATGATCCATGAGACGGCATAACCAATATAAGATGGTAAAAGATGAATATACTAACTTCCAATACCCTTGTTAATTTATCTTAGGGTCAATATACAATAGGGTAATATACAATAGGGTAATTCACGGATGACTATTAATTAATTCTTGAAATAATGATTAGTCCATATGAGAGATATTTATCTTGGCTATATTGAGATTTGAATCTCAGATCATAAATTGACAGTACCTCATATGTTATTCACTAGACCGTCGAGGGTGACATGAACGAATACAAGAGTTTATGGGTCATTCATCCGAGTTTTCTTATTGGGCCAAAGCCCAAATGCAAAACCATATTTCTCTTGGCCCATTTATATCCATAAAATAGCAACCGTGGGCGGCTGAAACACTGAGGTGACATTTGGTTTAAGGGTTTAGGAATGAGAAAATGAATTTATTCTCAAACCTTATGTTTGGTTGATGAGAATGAAATTAAAATTTTAGAATGAAACACAAAAACTTGGATATTAATGAAACACACTTCCTCCTTTGAATTTTGATGAAAAAGAGAATGAAAATTAAGCTTTGAACGAAAATACCCTTAATATATTTATTCAAATTTTCTTTCATATCACTTTCTCTCTTCATGTTCTCTCTCATCATATTTTCTCTTTTCTTGTCCCCTCAGGACGGTCTAGTGGCTGGTGTATGAGGTACTGCCACCATGAGGTCTAGAGTTCGAATCTCGGCATAACCGAGGTAAATGCCTCCTTCATACATGAGACGGATTGGCAGGAGCGTTGGGAGCGAGCATAGTCGCCTTTTTGCCATGATATTTTCTCTCTTCTCATTCTATTATCACACTTTCTCTTTAATCATACTTTTTATCTCCTAAATTTCTCCCATCATACATTCTCTTCATTTTTTATCATCATACTTTCTCTCTCTTCTTTCTCTCTCATCATACTTG
>JBBMJZ010413095.1:17419302-17429840 GCA_037833815.1 Zingiber zerumbet
ATCTTTCTCTTATAAACCCATGATCCTTCCCATATGTTTTCAATGTGGGACTATGTTTGCAACCTTGCAACCCAACACAAGAGACCTACAGCTAGGACTACCACCGCCATCTCTCTCGTCGAAGATTTCGACAGCCTATGTTGATCTCCAAGAAGATGCTAACAGGGTTGGCACCAAGGGCAGAGTACAAGGATAATACAATAAATATTAAATTAGATTATACACTAAAATTTCCAAACCTAAAATTGAACAAAATAATATTAGATTATATTTATTTTCCCTAATCTTAGTTATGCGGTTACATCTTAATCACATAATCAAGATTAGCGGGTCAATATCATCAATCCTACAGTGAGAAACACGTAGGGGCCCCTTCTATGGAGAGGTAAGACCCCTAATGAATTATTTTATATCCACTAAAAACTAGCTCCAAATCTATTAAAACAAATATATAGATACCTACTATGGCAAGTGTCAACATGTCTGGACATCGAACTCCCCCTTTAATGGGTATCTCTCCTTCTTGAATTGGTAGTACTTAATCGCATTTGGATTATTAAATTCACTGCAGGTTGCCATTATTATTTGCCTTAGCTTAAAAAAAAAAACCAAATTATTATTAAAAAAAAAAGTGTAGAAAACAGGTTGTGATGTAGTTTGACAACATTGCATCACTAATTATTGCGATTTGGTCCTCAAAATGGAAGCTGTTCTAACTAAAACAAGCAGATTAGTTGACAGCATCCACCACTAGTTTTCGCGACTTGAAGACCGACCACTTTAAACGTCGATAATAGGCGGCTTGGAGAAGAGCAAGCGACAGTACGAAAATCCATTTGAACCCCATCTGCAACAACAAAACACCTTGGATTGGAATCAAACTATAGAAGGAAAAACAAAATCTGATTCTGTAATAGAAGCGAATTCTTGGGAATTAGAAGATCCGATCATGCGCGTGGAGAGGTGAAACTTAATTTTTCAAGGCATTTCGCTAAATTATCCTTAAAGCTTTTGCATCGGAAAATAAACATCAGCAAGTATTTAATAATACAACAGAACTAAAGGAAGCTTGGAAGAAGTGGATGGAACCAGAAATCCTGTGTGTTCTTCATGGTGGGTTTGATTATGCAATAACTATTCATGTGTTTAGTTATAAAAATGAACTCGGAATATCAATTTCTACCGAATTGTTATCCCCTAGTCATCGATCTTCATAGTTACTAGTATAAAGAACAATTACCAGCTTTCTCTCTTCCATTTCTGGCTCTGCTGCCCAAGACAAGAAGGTAACAACATCCTTTCCCATCTGGAATAAAAACAAGCAACAGAAGATTTACATTAGAAAGGTCAAAGCTGAAGAATATCAACCGAAACTTTTGAAAAATATTACCTGGGATTGAGTGGCAGGAGTACCATCTTCATATTCTACAGCACCATCGATGAGCATTTGGGGCATAGCTATTGCACCGCCTGGGAAGTATGGATTATAATGCAGCCCATCTCGGATCTACATTTCCAATTATGATGTCATCAAATACAATGAAGAAACCCCAGATCCATGATAAGCACAAGGACCATGGGATATTGAATATACTAAAGTCAGGTCCTAAGTTTGTTGATTAGTTAGCCATGAAAATCATATATGAAATGTGCATTGTTGCATCCTAGAAGTTGTATCAAACAATTATTGTAACCTTACCGCAACACCAGCTGGAGGATCACGGTAACCAGTAAGAAGAGCAAACACATAGTTTTGGCCATTGTGTCGTGCCTGGCAAAGAGACAAGTAGAGGTAAAAAAACTCAATAGAAGGTGATAAATTTCGATAAAGCACTTTACCTTGGTGATCAGGCTAAGGTCTGGAGGATATGCCCCTCCATTTACAAATCTGGCTGCTTGTTCGTTTGGATATGGCTGTGGGAAGCGATCACTTAATTTACCAGGGCGAGTAAACATTTCTCCTTCGTCATTAGGACCGTCAACCACCTCAATCTCAGCGGCCATTGCCTTTGTCTCTTCTTCTGTGTAAGCCACACCCACAAGATCTCGATACGAAACAAGAGACATTGAATGGCAAGAAGCACAAACTTGCTGATAAACTTGATGACCACGGCGAATCCTGATTGTAATGATTAATTTATTTCATTATGAGCGGATCATATAAGATGTGCTAGAATTTCTACCAGGTTTTGTTTGCATAAGATGGATAAATTGCATCAATGCTAGGTTCTGTTTCAAAGATGATTGTAGGTAGTTGAATATTAAAACCATAAGGCGCAAAAGAAAAACAATTAATCACCAAGGCCATGTTTACTTAGATGGTATGGAACCAAAATGGAGGTGGAGGCAATAGGAGAATGAGAATTAGTTACTTGGGTGAATTGATGAAAAAAGGAAATAAAGGAAGGATCACTCACACTCTCCTTTTGACCAAAACTGATTTGTTCAAATGCGATGGATCGTAAGGGGAGAGAGAGTAAAGCAATAAATATCATTATACCCGCTGGCCATTAGCCATGCATCAACAGGCCACTAAACCATCTCCGGGCAATCATTAAACCACCAGCAAGATTGTCAAACAATTTCCAGTTACTACCAAACCTATGTTGGACCACCGCCAACCATCTTTCCAACTTGGAATGGAGAAGTTGAAGAGCAATATAGATGGAATTTTCAATTCCCTTCCCCCTTTCCTCAATCACAAATCCTCCAAATGGACAAAGAATAGAGCACGAAATGGCATTTGCAAGCTTCCACCAATATATTAAAATGTAACTCTTCAAAGTTCTTATTCGTCAAACTATAAGCATATTCAAAGAGTGCAACAATTATTTCATACATAAGCAGAGAAAGATCTCATTATGAAAAAGAAAACAAAGTACAAAACACGACAAGTGAAATTTGAGATTGTTCAACTCACGATGCATGGTCATAAGAACTAAGAATGCCTTTGTGAGGCCACGGATAGTTAGGCGCTGGCAAGCCATGTTCTGCTTCATCTGCTGACGTAATAGTACCAAAGCTGAGAATACCAGAAATACCAGCTCCAATTAGCGCTAATGCCCTCAGTGACATCATGCTAGATGAACCAGCAGCAGCATCCTGCTTTAGTGTTGAAAAGAAAGGCAGAGTCTGCGTACAAAGGAACAAATTGAAACACCATTACTTTTCAATCCAAAAAGATACACAGAGAACCTCGGCTTCTTCAGACTATATAGAACGAAAAAAACAAATCAATGAACAAGACATCCAAGTTAAGAATATACAATTATGTAGAAAAAAAAATTCAAGTGCAATCTCTCACTAGTTACTTATGAATCTGGTCTTTTGTCACAACAGATAAACTAATAATCACTAATCAAACCCAGTTGGCAACGGGCACAAGTAAGATTGCAGGTGTAGCTCAGAGAAAGAGATGCTACAACAATTGAAGTTGTAGCAGCCCATCATAGCAAGGGAAAGTCAAACGAGGCTACTTCTCTTGTGGTACTGCTCATTTTAGAAGGCTGACAAAGGTTGTCTACCCATTATGCAAAATAAGACTGGAAGAGTCCCCAGTTTGAAATGTAGATATTAGAGAACCTTCAAGACATGCCCAGATTTTAATCACCAGCAGTAGACATAAAGCTTTTTATAGAAAGGCCAAGTATACAATTTCATATGTAATTAAGATGACACGACAAATCTTCCAATACCATCTCTCACTTGACAATAATATCTGTCAAATTAGAAAGGGTAAATAATTCATGTAGGAAATTCCCCAGAACAAGTAGGCAACCACTGAAAACATGGTCAGAGATGGTAATCAGATTATGATTATGACAGGAAATTGAGGTGTGTTCATTATGAAAATGATGAACTCTCTATTGAGAAGTATTTTTCTCTCAAAATAATAAATTGATTCAAATCAGGAAATAAATTGAGCTGGCCAACTCAACCTACAGACAAAAGAAAACCAACTTAATTTGCCCTGCCTACCACCACTTTTGATCAATTGCCACAGTGAATTTGTGAAGTAGTAATCAACCACAAAAGTTACCAAAAATTGTTGAATGCTGACCAATAAAATATGAAAAATTAAGAAAAAAAAAGCATAATAATGTATTTCCTTATACACCATCTACAAAGATATGCAATTTCTAATAGGAAAATCAATGGAGATCACATCATTGTATTTGATGGAAGTTGGAATATTCACTTAATCATGAACAAGAGATTCACAAAAGATGAAATTAATAAAACAAGCAAAGCAGATTAGAGACTGCATCGATCACTATCATGTCAACATGTTTAACTTCAAAACTAGCTGAACACAAAAAAGTGATACTCATGAATCATTTCTTCTTATAGAGGTGGCTGTCATCAAGTCACATGATTCAATGAAACAAAATTTAATAACCCTCAACTAAGCCTGTATAAACATAATCCTAAAACTAGTTTGTGCCGTCAACCATATAGTCTGAAAAATCCACTCTACCTAAATGCAGTCAGATAAGCATACAATGATCATATGCTGCAGAGAAAACCAATTGAATATCACTGGCCTCAACGAAGGTTAAATGAAGGTATTTCATAATCAGGGAGGTGACAACTGAAAATCTCAGTCACTTCAATCTATAAGGTTATCAGCATATGAAAATTGACAGGCGATCTAACTCCAGTCCACCAAAGTCGTTATTCCATAAAACTGTTTTGGTGTTCTATTGAAAGCTCGCAAAAGAATGAGTGTCATGTACCAGATGAACAAGAAATGGAACTAGAGATGCAAACCAACAAAGATAGAACAAGTCAAGAAGAATTACTGAAGATTGGAACTGAAATCTCTTTCGCAGAAACTGATTGATGCCTCTTCCAGCAGCCATTTAGTCAATTCTTTGCCAAAAGGACGCTAACAATTCCACTGGGAAGCAAAGATTTACAATTTAAAACAGCTACATGGGATCTATGAAAGGCCTTATCATTATTAAACAACAATATACAAGTACATATCTGAAACAGTAGAATGCAACTCGCAATCAAACAGAACCATATGCATTAATATTTACTAGTGAAAAGAAATAATAACAAAGAGTAAATGGAGCAGGAACATGATATAAAAAAATGCATCAAAATGACAGCTAATTCTAAATGGGAACTATAGTGATTCTATCTACAGATTGCGAATCCTGGTTCCAATAGCACTCCTATTCAGAATCTCTAGATTTTTGGATAAAAAATCTCATCTCCCATATATCCACAAGCAGTTTCGGCGAAGTGCAAGTGACAAGAGATTGCGTAACTAAAATAATTATTCATAGTAAAACTTTCCAAAAGAAAAAAAAGGACAACGTTCCGAACTTCCAGTAATGTACGACCTATTGCTCTTCGATATCAAACGGCTCAACAAAGCTACGAACCGAGAGAAAAACGAGTATGACTGCAGCATATTTAGGTCCAAAATTTCTACAAACCCCGAGCAAAAACAAGAGGTAGCCTAAATCCTGAAGCCAAGTGACATGCATCTCAAATAAATCACAGTCTAAGTCTGCACAAAACATCCACGACCAAGAACCGGGCAATCATGGGAACAAAATACGATATAACAGCGACAAGATCTGAAGTGAGATCGAGCAGGAAAGGTGCAGCAAAGGATCGAAGAGCGAACCTGGCGAAGAGTGGATCGGCGCAGTGATTTGGTGGTGGTGCGCAAGACCGCGTCGCCCCTTCTCCTCTTTCTATAGATATTTGTTTTTACAATTTTGTTGGGAAGGAGAAGGAAAGCCGCAATTATTGAACCGGGGGGCCGTGTCCCACTAACCGTACCCGTCCGGTTCAATCCTTCCGGTTCAGGACCAAATGCGGCGAGAAGGAAGCTATTTGCCACACCCATTGTCGATCGAGCCCCCTGACTGGATCGGCTCGACGACGCCGGTTCACCATCCACGCGAGAAGGCCACGGAGGATTGGGGGGAGCCGTCCTCGCCGACGGTGGTTGCTCATGGAGAGAGCGCGGTCTCCTGCCTCGAATCTCTTGCCTTTCCTTCTCTTCATCATCGGGAGGGTCAGCTGTTCACTCGAGGCGACCCTCGGCGGGACCTCGCCGCCGCCCGCTACCGATGGCCTCTGCGCTGCGCTCATCCGCCCTTCCGGCTACCCCTGCTCTGAACACACGGTGCTGAATCTCCCTTTCTCTTTGATTTGTTAGTAACTGGCGAAAACCTCGACTCGTTGGAGGATGCTTGTTCGGTGACCGATCTTTTGCGAAAATTGCTTGTTCACAAAAAGTATGGTGTGAGTACTCTGGGGGTTATGGGATTTATCGAGCATCGCACACAGATTGGGGGACTGAGAAAACTCTGGATTAGTGCTTGGCTGCTTGCAGACTTGATTGATTATATTTTGTTGATATTTAGGCAACTGTTATTGATTGTATGCTTCTGCTTGCATTGTCTATAACCAGGGAACAATGACTATTACCTGATTCCAAACGGCCCTTCTTCTCCCATAGAGAAAATGGTAACACCACATCACCTTAGCTGAATATATGAATTTGAGGCAGTGACAATACTTTTCATAAACTTAAGGATCTTGGGAGCCCATATTTAAACATATGGGGAAATGAAAATGAACAGAAAAGACTCATCTGTGAGAACCGAGTGGTTTCTTAGGCACACTTTAACTTTGGGGAAGTATTTTAGATTGGAAAGTTGAGACATTGTCAGTGTAAGACGGTTTTTCTAAGATGAGGACGGAATAGAAACAAGGGCGAAAAAGAATAAATTGGCTTTTTATCCAAATTCGACATTATCGTGTAAATATCTCAGCAAAAATGTTTATTGAGAGGGATACAATGGTTATTTATAATTCCGGACTGGGAAGTGGTGACATTCTTGTAATCCTATGCATCAAGCTCCCCAATACAAACCACTATGATTGCCTTATAAAGTTGCTTTTAAAACATCTAAGATTTGGGGAGTGGTCCATTTTGTTGTCTATCAATATTTTCTATTAAAATCAGAGTTTTGTCTTATTTTGTGTGTACACTAAGAGAGATACCATGGTTAACTGGAAAATTGTCACTTTCTAGTAATCCTATGTATCAAACTCCTTAAGGACGGCTATGATTGCTTTTATACAGTTTGTTATAAAACTTGGTAATTTGGGTTCATTTCATTATCTATGAGTACTTTGATTACAAAATATGAGTTTTGTCTTATTTGTGTGTATTAGATAACCACTGGACTAGATTTCTTTTTGTCTATCTTGTCTTTACTTAATATCTTGTGTAATCATTGAATCAATTATCTTGAAGTTGCTTAATTGTTGCATGGTCGTAAATACAAGTAACTCAATTTTACTGGATAATATCCTTTTGGCTGATACCTCAAGCTATTGATATTGTGCTTAGTGAGATGGCAAATCAGTTTGCTCTGTTTCTCTCATTCATTTACTTGAAGAATTACATCAGTATATACAAGGCTGCTACACCTATGTTGATCTTTTTCAGATTTGTCAAGTGAAAAGTATTATTGTGTTTTTAGTTTTTTTTTTTTTCATTCTACTTATGTGCATCTGATTTGTTAGCATAAAATTAGGTGATTCTTTTGATGATATTACTGAGCTTGATGGGTCAGCAAACAAAAAGCTTTTCTTCAGTTTTTTTGAAACACAACTCCAACTGTTGATGGACAAGTGAAAATTGCAGGTTGAGACTAAAGACGGTTATCTTTTGTCTATTCAACGTGTTCAACATGAAAAAAAAACTTTAGGAGGAATGCCTCATCCTTCGGTTTTCCTCCAACATGGCCTATTTCAGGTATTAACTCAGAGGATCATTTTTTTTTTGTGATTCCTCAGTTGGTAAAGCATTTTATTCTGGCTGCATACATTTATTATCAACCTGTTTCTCATTTGCTGTGTGTTTGATGACGTGGGTGTCTCCCAAATTTGAACATTGTTCATATGATGCTCATATTCTTTTTCTTTTGTCTTCTCATGTGAACAGGGTGGTGATACATGGTTCGCGAATTCATTTGAGCAGTCACTAGGTTTCATCCTTGCAGATAATGGTTTTGATGTTTGGGTTGGAAATGTACGCGGCACAAGATGGAGCCATGGTCATACCAGATTATCTGTTCATGAGAAGGTTCGTCTTTTTATTTCATTACCTTATGAATACATAGTTGTGTTTTCTTGTACTCTTTATTTCAGTGTATTTTGGTCATAATGTTAGTTCTTGTGTTTCATACTTGCTCTTCTAATTGATCTTTGGTTCCTTATATTTTATGTACTAGTTTAGTTTCTAACTTTAATCCTTTGACTAATTTTTTCCAGGCATTTTGGGATTGGAGTTGGCAGGAATTGGCGCAGTATGACTTGCAAGCTATGATAAGTTATGTATACTCTGTTACAAATTCCAAAATTTTCTACGTAGGCCATTCCCAGGCATGTTTCATCCCATTAACTATTTGTTTCTTCCATTAGGATGTTTCGATGTTTATTGGTTGAGGATAGAAGTAATGATCTGTGTAAATTGCTTTTGTTCTACAATTGACAGGGAACTATTATGGGTTTAGCTGCCTTCACCATGCCAGATATTGTTAAGATGGTTGACGCTGCTGCCCTTCTTTGTCCTATTTCATATTTAGATCATATCACTTCAACTTTTGTCCTTAGAGCAGTAGCTCTTCATCTCGATCAGGTAACCTTTGTGAATGCAGAGTTGTTTTGGGATGAGCATCCGATGCATTGAATTTGAATTGTTTTGTTGTTTCTCCAACGTAGATGCTTCTGAGCTTGGGCATTCATGAACTAAATTTCCGAAGGTACGGTTTAATTTGCCGGATTATTTTGGATTAAAAAATAAGTCGTCTTGCCATATCATACTTAGTCATGGAGAACAAATATCATACAGTGATACGGGCATTCAGATATTGGACTCAATTTGTGATGGTCACATGGATTGCAACAATTTGCTGGCTTCGATAACAGGTTAGCTACTTATCATATATCCGATTCGTTTTTAAATGTCTGAAAATTCACTGACTCATTTGTTTTTTTTATTCGATCATTTGAGAGGCTGGGCCAAATTTATTTATGCGCCTAATAGGAATTATATGGATTGTGCGAATTCTTTGGTTGCAGAACTTGGAAAATTGTAACTGTAGTCTATCTTTTCTGTTCCAGCATCAAGTATTTGAATACATCGTCGATGAGTAATTCTAAACTATGTATAGTTGGTTTGCGAGTTTATTGTAGATATCTCATTTGGCTGACGACTTATAATATCAAATATAGGACTACAGTGGGTTCAAAAGTCTATTTCTTTGCCATTTATACCAAACTTTTCAAAGGGGTCAAACAACCCCAGGTTATTTTGGCGATGCAACTGCCTGTAGAATGTGGTCATTTATGTTCTCAGTTTCGTTCAATTTGTTCAAGCTATGGAAGAACCGTATACAAATACAAGGCGATGAAGATATGACTTGAGATGTCCTCTTTTTCGTGCTAATGGTTAAACTTCTCCTATTTTGCAGGCGATAATTGCTGCTTCAACTTGTCCCGCATGGACTATTACTTGAAATTTGAACCTCATCCATCTTCAACTAAAAACCTACACCATCTTTTCCAAAGTAAGTTTCTTACTCTACTATTCAGCGATTATCTATTCCTTTTTTCGTCTCCTTATTGAGGTTATCTTTTCAGTCTTTGATCTGTTGATACCGGTAGTTATTGAACAATCAGCTGACATGTATGTGCATACGTTTCAGTGATACGAAAGGGCACCTTCGCAAAATATGACTATGGATATTGGGGTAACCTCAAGCACTATCACCGCGTTCGGCCTCCTTCATTTGATCTATCAGACATCCCTGACTCTTTGCCAATATGGATGGGATATGGAGGTCGTGATGCATTAGCCGATATTACTGATGTCGAACGAACTATCGCGGGGTTGAAATCCAAGCCAGAGTTGCTATATATCGACAACTATGGACACATCGACTTCATTCTAAGTGTGAAGGCAGAAGATGATGTTTACAGAGAACTCATAAGATTCTTAAAATCCAGAGAACTTTATAGCAGTTATTGAAATGCAATGGATGATATATGGTGACAAAAAAGAAAAAATCTCAAGTAATTGTGTTAATATGTGTATGTAAACTTACGTGGTGTATCAGATTAATCAAATTACTGGGTAATTATTTGTAATTTTACTACGATAAATGGATGATAAAAGATGTATTTGTATAGGTTTTTTTTTATAAAAATGATATTATAAGGGCAACTGTTCACAAAGAAGCCTGTAAATAAATTAAATATTTGTCAGCAAATTTATAATAAAAACATTACTGATGCGGTGGAAACAAGCCTATTTGGCATGAGGTTAATTGTCAGGGTGGAGATCAAAGTCAAGACGGTCAACACTTAGATGTCAAAGGGTCGAACAGAGGTCAATTATAATGGTCGATTGGGCAGTTAGGCCTCGACTGGTAGGAGATGGGGCTGAGCTAACCCTCACTCAGGATCAGAAGGATACATAAGATAGTCGACGCACG
>JBBMJZ010413095.1:17442040-17452861 GCA_037833815.1 Zingiber zerumbet
GCCGTTGCCGGGGATCGAACCCGGGTCACCCGCGTGACAGGCGGGAATACTCACCACTATACTACAACGACATTGTTGTCAAAGCTTTTTAAACTATATATTTAATATTTTTTAAATAAATCTAATAACGGAAAACATAATTTAAATATTATTCTTTTATCTTGTTTTAAAATTTAAAATTAACCAGAGACATTATTTGATTATTTTAAATAATGCAGAATAGGTCAAAGTTTGTTTTTAACTAAATTACAAGGATAAAAATACATGATAGGTTAAATTTAATATTGTTAAATATGGTTTACACAATGAACATAGATAATCCCTTATTAAATACTAAACTTCATCACATATAAATTACATATTAAAATAAGTCATCAAGTTTTTATCAAGTATATAACTATTTTTTTATATTATTAAACTGCGAATTTAAAATGATCTATATAAATTTATTAATTAGTGCAAAAACAGTTGCAATATATATTTTTTTATTATTATTATTTGATAATTTAGATGTCTAAGTTTTCTTTCTTTCTTTTTCTTTTTCTTTTTTTTTAATAAATTCTAAGCAAACCTATACACATTTAAAGTAGTCTCTATTGACATTCTAACATAATCAACATGCTATCTTTCCATCTTATTACATGACAATTTAATATTAAACAATAATTATTTATCAACTAATATTCATTATAGAATATTGTCAATGTATAAAAAAACATAATTAAATGAATCACTTCTTTTTTCCGCTCAATTTTATGGTGCGTTGAGCTAATTGTATTGTATAATTTCTTTTAAATAGTGTAGAAATAGGTCACAGTTAGTTTTTTTAACTAAATTAATAAAAAGACATGATAGGCTAAATTTAATATTGTTTAATATGTTTTACACAATGAACATAGATAATCCCTTATTTAATACAAACTTGATGGCAAATAAATTACATATTAAAATAAGTTATCAAACTTTTTATATGTTTTATAGTATTAAACTGAAAATTTAGAATGATCTATATAAATTTCTAAATGCTAAAACAGTTGTAATATATTCTAGATTACCCTCCAAATGCTTCGACCAACATGCGATCTTCCAAATCTTATTACATGACAATCTAATTTTAAACAATAATTATTTTATCAACTAATATTGATGTAGGTTTAATCCACGTTGAGTTTAAATTTCAAACCGACATAACTTTTTACTTAGGAAATCAGGCTTTGTCAAATTTTCAATTCTAAATTCCATCGTTTAAACATTTTTTAAGGTCTTTTTACTATTTTTTTTTTATAATGTTAGAGTAATTTTTATATTTCTTATATTTTTTATTTTGAGTAAAAATCTAGTTTCTTTCTTTATAAAATTAAGATCTAATTTTTTTCCTTATTTGAATTTAAGTTGTTGTCTAAATTTTAATTAAAAAGTTTCTTTCTTGAAAATTTCTCTCATTTTCTCCTTAATTTTTCCTCTTCTTGTTAGAGCATAGAACATAGAATAATCACCTTCCCATGTCTTGGTCATTTGCACTAATGGCTAGTAGTCACCCGTGATTTACCTCCTCCGTGTTGATCTAAAGACGGGTTAACAGAGGCGCTGGGCGAGCGAGTCACCTTTTTTTTTACCACATAGAATAATCACTATCATATTCAACGTCAAATATTCATTATAATTTATATGGTCAATATATATAAATAACATATATAATTAAATGAATGACTTAATTAGTAAATCCTTTCGACGCAAATTAATGTTTATTATATATCATTAAAAAAAACAACTTTCAAAAAGAAATACAAATCTCACTCACTCATGCAGAGATCTACACTCAAAAACAATATAATTGCAGTATCAAAAGATCATCATCCTTCGTGCAGATTAAACGAGCATCGTCGCTACGCCAATGGCTAAAAGGGAAACGCCGGCCATCAAGTTGTCCCGCGCCATTCTCGGCGAAGCCAAGCCGTGATCTTTTCCAGTGTAAATCCATAAGGTGAGTCGCTCGGTGGTATTATACTTTTCACTGTTCAAGAGATTTAAAACAGAATGATTTCTTCGAATTTAGCTGAAATTAAATGAAAAGTATTGCTATACCCTGAGGCGGCGGCGTGGCAGAACGTGACGGCGCCGCCTCCGGCGTCGCTGGGGGTGAACTCCAGGGGCGTGGTCGGCGGATGCCAGGCTCCGCCGCCGGAGCACTCCACAGCGCCGGCCGACCCCCCGCAGTACCCTGTCGCGCAAGCGAAGCGCCCGCCGGAGTCGACGCCGCAGAGTGTGCGACCCCACAGGCTGCCCGACCAGCCGGCCGGCGCCTCCAGACTCCGCGACTCGCCGGCCGCCAGCACGAACCCAGTCGTCGGGATCTCGCCGGCGCTGGAACTCGACGCCGCCGCCGGCCACACCGTGTACGCGCAGTTGTTGGTGAACGTGAACGTAATCGCCGAACAACCTGAAAATTAATTAATTAAATATATGATTTTCAGCGGGGAAATAATTAATTCCTCGAAAAAAAAAATTAATGGTTTGAGAAATTAATTAATTAATATACCTTGAAAGAAAAGGAAGACAAAGAAAGCCAAAAGATTGAACGAAGCCATGGTTTAATTTGAAGCCAATTGAATTGAGACAGTACTCGAAGGGAAACACAATGGCACAGATCAATTTATAGGAGATAGCACATGAGAATTGTGATTTTATTAAAAGATAATAGTGTTTTTTTTGGAATTTATATATCTAAAAAAGGTATGATGAGTTTATAATTGGCACATTATTATTTACGTTTCGGAATTTTGGAAAACTATCACGGTTGAAGATAAATCAGTGTATGTTTTTGAAAGGTAATTTTTTTTTAAAAAAAATATTTCTATTAAAAAAAACTAGGGCTGGTTTATATTAGGCAGACGACTACTTTTTATATCTTGGGATTTTGTTTAATTTTGTCCCCTCCGGTAATTTTGGAAGTGAATTTTGTATATACTTTATTATATAAATTCCACATAAATATTAGCATATATTAATAGTGTAAGATAAAAAATAGATTTAAAATTTTGCTACTGCTTTTAAAATAATAAGATCAAATCTCACATGGTTCTAGCTTTTTTTATTTCCTTTTTTTTAACAAACCTCTCAAAAATGATGCTCTAATACGGAGACCTTTTTAATAAAGAAAAAGGAAATTAATATATTATTATTATTATTATTACCTCAACTAAGGAAAATAATTAGTTTTTTAATATTTTCTAAAAATATATTTTAGATGAACACATAAAGTTTGCGTCGATACTATATTTAGTCGCAAATATCCTTATTTAGCTACGATACTATTTTTCGTCGCTAGTAATTCGTCGTTATTTTTCTAATTTTTTTGTAGTGACAATGTTTATTTTATAGGAAACACATAAAATTTACTCATAAATTGTCAAATTAAGTTCGTTCAACAAGGCACGGCAAACTTTACTGACTAAACTCTTTTTTCCTCTGATTCATTTAAACAGATGTCGACTTTCAGAATCGTCCCTATTAAAATTTAAATTTTGGCCCTCTTATTGATTATCTGACCGTTTTACTACCTCCATCCACCATGGTATTTATGATCAACTGTGAGTAGTAGTCATTGCAGCACATTAACTGTACTTCCTCCTACACATGACGCTCGAGTAGAACGAATCAACGGCGACGCTCCGTAGAATTTGAATTTGATAGATGAAGATAAAAGTTATCAATTAAAATGGGTAAGGAAAGAATAGACATTTAATTTTAAATAGTAGCATATTTTTTAGCTAGCATCATATATCCAATCTTTCAAATATCTTTCAGGTGGTGTTGTCTTAGGTTACACGTTCTAAGTACTTTTGGTGTTTTCTTAGGTTACTCGTTCTTAGTACTTTTAAATTTATTTTGATGTTCAATGAAAAAAAATTTCATAAATTTCATAGGACGGAATTGAGCATCCGAGAAACAGTAGTTTAGAAGAGGGAAGGAGTGGTTTGACACTTCAATTCTAACAAATAGACCAGCGGCACTGAAACATGTCGTTTAGGACAGGGACAGAGCCAACGTAGGCCCAGTATGGACAGTTGCCCACATTGGACCACATAACACAACATTACATGTTGTATGTTGTGAAGGGAAAGCCAAGCTCCCATTAATTTCAAATTATCCACACTGAGCAACAAATTACAACATTACACGTAGTGAAAGGAAAGCCAACAAAAAAATATTTGAAAAAAAAAAACTAAAATGGTAGCTTCATATCTCACATTATAAAATGAAACAAAAAAAGTTTTTAAAACAGGAAGACAAGTTAGAAACTACTATAGATAGCCCCAAGCTCGGTGCTTGCTCAAACACCATGGGTTAGGCTTGTGATATTGGTCGTACAACGGTTAGATACACTCCTGCATTATTGCTGGGTGGGACAACAGTAACTCGTGAGACTATCACATTGTTGCCTTATCAAGTAGCATGAGTGGCCACGCCTACACTAAATTAATATCCTAGTTCCGCCCCTGGTTTAGGATCATCTGATAAACTGATCAGTGGCTCTCTCCTCTCGAAGCCCTTAATTAGTTGAATTATATAAAATATTTTATTTTATTATTTATTTCAAAATTATATAATGGAGCTAAAAGTTAATTAGAATATGGATGTTTAAAGTTTTGCGCAACCAAAATCCGCAGCGAGATACACGAAATGCTATATACTAAATACAAACTTTGAAACGAGCTTAAAAATCTACCTGGACGATTGCAAAATGCATGCTTTGAAGAAGACTAGAAGTGAGCAGCAAAATCTGCACCTTCACCAATTGGCCTGAGAGTCATCAGATGACCGGTCTGATCCTATCCCATTGATCATCCAGACAAATCGAAAAA
The DNA here is from genome assembly GCA_037833815.1 of Zingiber zerumbet. Taxonomy (NCBI): domain Eukaryota; kingdom Viridiplantae; phylum Streptophyta; class Magnoliopsida; order Zingiberales; family Zingiberaceae; genus Zingiber; species Zingiber zerumbet. The sequence goes on from JBBMJZ010413095.1 coordinate 17,446,906, forward strand.
CGTCCATGAAGGCACCAAAGTTCTTAAATTTACCGTCAATACACTGCAATTAGAATTCAAATCTTTGAAAGATTTTTTGGCAATTTACCAAAAATACATATAAAAATTTAAATTTACCAAAACATATACATTACTTTGGTATTTATCAAAGAATGCATCTTTTAAGTGCATTTTCTATTTTATCCTTCTGACAAATCTGACTTTCTTTTTTCACTTTCATTTCTCACTCTCTTCTATTTATTTTCTTCTGTGCATGCAACCATTCTAATTTTTCCTCTCCGCTCTTCTCTTTCCTCTTTTTTTTTTTCCATGTGTGCATGCATAACATAGGCCTGATATATAAATCATATCAGGTCTACAACGTTTAGAGTTTAGTTAATTTTTTGATAACATTTTAATACATTTGGAGAAGTTGAAATAATCAATAGATAACGTATTTGAATTCTTTGTAACCCCATAAATCAATAGAAATTAATCCATTATTTATTTCGGCTTCTACGGAGATGTAAAATTATAATAATGATGAATTGGCAAAAATCCTCATGCATGAACCTGATATGAATCATATCAAGCCAACGCGTGGAGATTATTTTCTTGATTCTTTCTTATCATATTTTAACATCTTTTAGAAATTGAAATAAATAATAGATATCATGTATATTTAAACTCTTTGTAACATCAGAAATCCACAGGAACCGAAATGAGTACAATCGGAGCTCTCTAGGTCCATCAGTAGATTTTGACTGAAATACACTGATCGACCTAGAGACCTCGGATTGCAGCCATTTCAAGTCACGTGGATTTCTAAAATTACAAGGAGTCCAAATATGCTATCCGTTATTATTTTTGGCATTCCTAATGGTGAACTAGAGGTTTTGAAAAACTTAAATTAAAGAATGAGAGATTTAGGTTTTTCAAAATCTATGATCCACCACTAGGAATGTTAAAAATAATAATGGAGAGCATATTTAGACTCCTTGTAATTTTAGAAATCCACAGGACCTGAAATAATTGCAATCTGAGGTCTCTATGTCGATCAGTGGGTTTTGGTTAAAATCCACTAATAGAACTAGAGAGCTCCGATTGCACCCATTTTAGTTCCTGTGGATTTTTAATATTACAAGGAGTTTAAATATGCTCTCCATTGTTATTTTCGGTATTCCTAGAGGTGAACCAAAAATTTTGAAAAATCTAAATCTCTCCTTCTTTCTTTTTTCTTTTTTTTCTATTGTTGGGCCTGATATCTCCCCATATTAGGCCTACATTGGATCTGATATGGGGAGCTATCAGGCCAAACGTGGGTCTAATATCTCTTCATATCAGGCACAATAATAGAAAAAAGATAAAGGAAGAAAAAGAAAGAGAGAGATTTAGTTTTTTCAAAATCTCTGATCTACTATTAGGAATGCCAAAAATAACAATGGAGTGCATATTTGGACTCCTTGTAATTTTAGAGATCCATAGGACCTGAAATGACTACAATTTGAAATCTCTAGGTCGATTAGTGGGTTTCGATCAAAACCCACTGATCGACCTAGAGACCTCAGATTGTAAAAATTTATGGTCCTGTAAATTTCTAAATTTGCAAGGAGTCTTAATATACTCTTCATTGTTATTTTCGGCATTCCTAGTGGTGGACCAGAGGTTTTGAAAAACCTAAATCTCTCTTTCCTTTTTTTTCTTTTATTTTCTATTGTTCGACCTGATATCTCCCTATATCAAGCCTAATGTAGCCTGATATGGGGGAATATCAGACCCAACGTGGGCTTGATATCTCTTTATATCAGGTGCAATAATAGAAAAAATATAAAGGGAAAAAAGATGGAGATTTAGTTTTCTCAATACCTTTGATCTGCTATTAGGAATGCCAAAAATAGCAATGGAGAACATATTTGGACTCCTTATAATTTTAGAGATCAGCAGGACCTGAAATAATTACAATCTGAGGTCTCTCGGTCAATTAGTGGGTTTCGGTCAAAACCCACTGATCGACCTAGAGACCTCATATTGCAATCATTTCAGGTCCACTAGATTTTTAAAATTGCAAAGAGTCTAAAATATGCTCTTCATTTTCATTTTCGACATTCCTAATGGTGGACCAGAGGTTTTGAAAATCGTAAATCTTTCTTTCTCTTTTTCCTTTTTTCTTTTTTTTCTATGTTGCTAGGTCTGATATCTCTCCATATCAGGCTCACATTGGGTCTGATCTCCTATAATAGGTTTGAGAAAAAATTGAAAAAAAAAAGAGAGAAGATAAAAAGAGGATAGGAAAGAGAAAATACATTGCATACATAGTAGGAAAGAGAAGAAATAAACAACAAAGAAAAGATAAAGGGAATCAGTTAAATTTGTCAGGAGGGTAGAATAGGAAGATCACTGTAAAAAGGTACGCCCTTTGATAAATACTAAAGTAATATATATCTTTTAGTAAATTTAAAAACTTAAGTACATCTTTAGGTAAATTGCCGATATATATTCTCTTAAGGTTGACAGATCTGGCATCGACCATACAACTGAAACAAATGTCACACAACCACCTAAAATGGAGAGTGGCTCATCTAGAAGAAGCAACCTCTTTTCTACTCCTATTTTATGACAGCAAATGGCACACAACCACCTAAAATGGAGAGTGGCTCATCTAGAAGAAGCAACCTCTTTTCTACTCCTATCTGCCATAAAAAGTAAAAGAAATCATCAACTGCAGAAAAAATTACAAAGTGTTTAGAGCAATAGAGAGTGAATCACAATCATCTCAGGTGTCGACTGATAATGTGGAACAATACAGTTTCAAAGACTACATAGAGGCTTTAGATTGTATGTCTTTGGAATTTAAGAAGGTGTTGTTTTTAAAACCTACAGTTAGAGAGTTATTTTTAACAATCAAGAGAGATGTTTCACAGCTAAGTGGTTGTAAGATCAAATGCAAAGGGACATGCAACAAAGGACTACTTAAATGATTTCAGCTCATGCATCACGTGGAGACTTGAGCCATAATGATAATGATTTCTAGCAATGCTATTATTTATTTCTTCAAACAAGTACAAGAGTCTTTTCAAAGGTCTGGTTATATTATTAGTATGCCATTTCATAACGTCCTAACATCTTGTATAAAGATGTCTCTTAATTGGATAAAAGTCATTTTCGAATCACAACATTACTCTTCCATATATTCAAGAAAATTCCCGACATTTCCCTCATTTTAAGGTAAATGATCATAAATTTTCTCAAATATATCATCCTTATCCGATGTTATGTACATAGTTCATATCGCTTGCTTATACAAATTTTTAGGATTCTATTGGTGCAATTAACAACACTCATATCAAATATAGCAAAAAATAAACTCATTCACCCTCTAATGTCCTTATCAATTGTCCCTAGGCTAACATGAAGACGGTAATTCACGGATGACTAGTAGTTATTAATACATTGGCTAAGATATAAGAGAAGGTATACTCGAGTTTCGACCTCATGATCTAATATAGTAACATCCCATATTTTAATCACCACACTCGAGAACAGTACTCATATCAAAGCATCAATACCGTGTCACTTGCATGTTCCATTTATTGGCAGAAAAGGTAGTCCAACACAAAATGCAATGGTGGCATGTGATTTTGATGTGTTTCACATTTGTATTGCCTGGTGGGAAGGAAGTACTCATGACCTAGAATTTTCTATTCCGCTATTAAAGATGCTTCAAAGAACTTTCCAATGCCACCTAGAGGTTCACATTTCAATTATATTTATCTTAAGTTCAAGGTTTTAATTGTGAAATCTCTTTAAATATCTTATGTTCTACTTTTTAATTATATTTATTTTTTTTAAGGTAAATATTATCTAGTTGATGCAGATATCCTAATATATTAGGATTTCTTTCACCGTATAAAGGCAAAAGTATCACATTATAGATTTTCAGCATGCCTCGTCGTACAATAATCATCATGAGGCCTTCAATCACTTGCCTTCATCACTACGTGGTACCATTGAACATACTTTTAGTGCATGGAAGAAAAAGTTTCAAATCTTAAGTAACATGTCTGTCAATGTTTCTGGATCAGTCCAGATTCTACATGTGCCAGCTACAATAGCAATACATAATTTTATCAGAAAGTTTATTCATAATTTTATCATTAAGTAATAAAAGATATCAAATATACTTGAACGGATTATAAGTACTAAAGATCTCTCATAAAAAAATTAACTAAACAATCGATTAAAATAGGAAATATGTTTAGTAAAAAAATAAGATAAAGAAATAAAAAAGTAATGAGAAATTTGGTTTTTACAGGTGTTCTGGAAGTTCAATTTCATTGTGATATTCATTAATATTATATGGTTCACCAATTCATATCCTCAATTAACATGTATTAATTGTAGGAAATCGTCGGTTCTCTCCTGCAGAAAACAACCGGCAAGGGACCTAGATCGTCATAACTAGTAATCAAATAGATATGGTTCCCATGAAGTCCATTAGCAGGACTGCCTGTCACTAGCGTCCATCGGTTATACAACATAGAAACACATACTCTATCCAATGTACATATGGTGAAGGTAATAATTGCATTCAACCATCTCACTTCCTTGTAGAGACTTGTTTCACCTTTCAAGATGACACCCTAGACGTCGGTTAGCGGGACTGTCTATCACTAGCGTCCCTCGATCATACAATCTAGGGCATCCCTCTATAGGATTCACAAGCATTACAAACATTCAAACAAACATGGTAATTAAGTCCAAACACATAGATCCACATAAGATTAAATAGATACAAAACATGCTAAAATCATCTAGATAGGGAATTAGCATATCTTATGAGTTCTTACATCAAATCATATTATAACTACTCCCTTAATCCTAGAATAATAGATTTACTCCATAGCACAAAGATAAAGAACCGAAGACATAAAGATTACAAACATTCCAATCCAAATCAAAAGAAAATAAGAGAAATACTTATTCAATTGGCGATGAGTGATCTTCAGAACCAATCCTTAGTTTCTGGAGTCGATGTGGAGATAGAGATGACCTTGGATTGTTGAATTAAGGTCGGAGAGGACTTAGATCAACAGAAAGATAAATCTCTATAAGGGGAGAGCCCTTCTCCCTTTAGAAAGGGGAAGAAACCCCCTTTTATAGAGCAGGGCAGGGGCACCACACGACCCCGCCCTTTTGGATCTCGGCTAGGATGACACGGCCCCTCCCTTCTGGCTTTTGGCTAGGATGACACGACCGTGTGGATTCACACGGTCGTGTTTTGATTTGGTTCTGGATAAGCTGCACGGCCATGTGGATCATATGGCCACCCTTTGCTTGCTTTCTGGAGATGCTGCACGACCGTATGGCTCACACGACCACCCTCTGCTTTCTCTCTGAATATGCTTGTGGGATGACATGGTTGTGTGGATTCACACGGTCGTGCCTTGCTCCTTCTCTGGCGAGACCACACGGTCGTATGGCTTCACATGGCTTAGCAGTTCTTGCTTTCTGCTTTTTTGACATAGCCCGTGTGGGTCACATGGTCTAGTGCAGTTTGCCTTTGGTTGCTGCCTTGATCGACCATGAATATTGTTATCTCTCCAAATTTGACTCCTACCAATATAAAATGCACAAAAAGTAGATCTCCAAACAAAGAAGAGTAATTATGCTAAAAGTAAGACAAAGGGTATTAAAATGCGTACATAAAGTATGCGTAAAGTATGTGAATGTACGTCAGAACTAATGTGCGTAGATATTATACATTTGTTTAGCATGTTTAGATGCACATTCATATATTTTGCACATGCTTTATCTATGCATTTTCATACTCCTTGCTTTACTTTTAGCATAATTACTCTTCTTTGTTCGGAGATATGCTCTTGTATATTTTCTGCTTACAGGAGTTGAATTTGGAGAAAAATTGATGCTCGTGGCTAATTCAACAATCAAACGAAGGAAGACAACATCTATGAGTTCC
>JBBMJZ010413095.1:17452961-17467560 GCA_037833815.1 Zingiber zerumbet
TACAAGTTATCATGGTAATATCAACATGTATAGCAATAATCTGAATCTGATAAATCAACTAAAAAGTGAATCACTTGAGCCAATATCATCAGAGTGTAATATCATATGGATAGGCTAAAGCCTCCTCAGAGTATAAAACTGTTGCATACGTCATCTGACGTACGGGCTATCAGCCCTCACCGGTGGATGACATACTAAACACTGACCGAGGGCTACATCACGCCATCACGCCTCGGGTGTACGGTCAGGTACACTGGACCGCGGGCCGCTGCGCTACCATAATAACATGTGGGCGGTCCAGTACTCTAATATAGAGCTCTGGTATAAAGCTAGGCTCATCGTCTTCACTTTTTAATTCTTCATTACCGTCTTTATTATTTCACTTTAAGGATTCCATTTTATCCATTTATCATAATTATTCTCTTTTTATAACAAATGGTCAATCAAGGTAATATTTTCGTATCAAGTCTGTTAATTTATCATTATAGGGTTCACAGATAAAAAGCTACAAGTATCAACAGATAGAGTATCAAAAGCATAAAGTATAAAAGGTCAAGCAAGTTAAAAAGATAAGGTATCAACAGAAGAGTAATTCAGAATACTTCTTTAATTTTAAAAACAACCCTTCCCATATAAATCCCAGTATGAACCCACATGTGAACAAGAAATAATATCAATTATTCACCCTCCAATGATTTTAATATTTTAACCCATTTCGCTATTTATATTATTAGTTTAATCCCCATTTTGAAAACAATGATATAACATATACATAATCCAATTTATATATTTATTCATGTACAAGAAAATATACAAGAGTAGATGTATCCACCTTATATACAGCAAAATCTGCGAGTGTCAGCAGGTCACCGTGCTCCACTTGAGCTCGTATCTACAAAATATAATAACTCAAATAATTAAAATGATAATAACTCATGATACAAAATCTGAACATGATTTACGACTCGAAGCCATTAGATCATTATTTTTGATCTCACTATCTCGTACCACTTCACATTCCAAAATGAAATCGTTGTTCTAATCTAGATAACCTCCCAACTACATATCAATTTAACACAAAGCAACCCAAAATATACCTTCTAAGGATTTTTGTGTGGTTGCTGGAATTGAGGACAACAACTAGGGTTATTTTCCCTTCGTCGTTGGCCGCCTCAGTTAGCTCAGGCGAGCTCCGGCGAACTCTGACAGTGCTGCCAAGAAAAGGACAGCAGCCCTAGCTGCTGTTGGAGGAAACAAAAGGCAACGATGCAGTTAGGGAAGGTTGAAACCAAGGAAGGCTACTGGGATAGTGAAGGGGAAAGGAAAAGCCTTTTCCCCCTTTTCACTGGTGGTCTCGGCGAGCTCCGGGGAAGGCCACAACTAGCTCCGGTGGCTGCTGTGCTTGACTAGAAAGGAGGGCAGCAACTAGGGCTTTGCTTTCCCCTCTTTTCTGGTGGTCCGACGGGCTCCGACACACTTCGAGGAGCTCCGACGGTGCTGCCGAGAAACAGAGAAGAGGAAGCAAAGGAGAAAAACAGTGCTCTGCCCTTGTTGGAGGAGGAGAAGAGGTGCGGGAGGAGGAAACAAGAGCTGCTATGCTTGAAGAAAAAGAATGGGAGAGAAATATGCCGTTCGTCGCCGCTGGAGAAGAGAAACGAAGAAGAAGAAGAGAGGGTTTGAGGCTTCGGTGGAGAAGAGAAGAAAAGAGGAAGGAAGAAAAAGGAGGAGGTGGAGGGAAAGGGGCGTGCACGTGGGTAGGTATGATTGTATTAGTGTTTTTTTTCCATACTTAACACCACAGGACCTGAAATGGCTGCAATATGATGTTTCTAAGTTGATCAATGCGTTTCGGTCAAAATCCACTGATTGGTCTAGAGAGATTTGATTACACTCATTTCAGTTTTTGTGGATTTCTGATATTACAAGGAGTTTAAATATGCTCTCAATTGTTATTTTCGGCATTCCTAATGGTGGACTAGAGGTTTTGAAAAACCTAAATCTCTCTTTTTTTTTCTGTTGTTGGGTCTGATATCTCTTCGTATCAGGCGCAATAATAGAAAAAGAAAAGATAAAGGAAAAAAAAGAAAGATTTAGTTTTTTCAAAACCTCTGATCTGCTATTAGGAATGTTAAAAATAACAATGGAGAGCATATTTGAACTCTTTGTAATTTTAGAGATCTACTGAACCTGAAATGACTGCAATCTGAGGTCTCTAGATCGATTAGTGGGTTTCGGTAAAACCCCACTAATCGACCTAGAAATCTCAGATTACAGCCATTTCAGATCATATGGATTTCTAAAATTACAAGAAGTCCAAATATTCTCTCCATTGTTATTTTTGGCATTCCTAGTGGTGGACAGAGGTTTTGAAAAGCTTAAATATCTTTTTTTTCTTGTAGTTAGGCCTGATATATCCCCATATCAGATCTACATTGGGCATGATATAGAGAAATATCAAGTCCAACATGAGTATAAAGAGGATAGAAAAGAGAAGATAAGTTACATGCATAGGAAAAAAAAAAAAGAGAAAAATGATAAAAAGAAGAAAAAAATAGTTATTTGTTAGAAAGATATAATAGGAAGACCACTATAAAAAAAAAAAAAAATACGCCATTCGTCATTTAGTAAATACTAAAGTATTATATAAATTTAAAAAGATAAATTACCGAATATTTTTAACCTGGGAAGGAGAGGCTCTTTGCCGAGTACGAGACAGCTGCATCAAGTAACAGAATAGCTATTTTAATTGTATTTGAAAGAAAAAATATATATAAAAGAACACTCATTTAATTTTCTAAATAAAAAAAGCTCCAAGCAAATTGATCTTTGATATCCTCAATTAAACAACCTATAAAGTGAAAACAACTGGAAATAACACGGGATGCAGGAGAGCGAAGGATAGCAACATTGATGATTTACTTGGATGATGGAATATCAAGCTCAACTATACATAATTTACGCTGCAATGCGCTCTAAGAGTTTTCTTTTAAATTTTTTTTTAACCTTTACTGACAAATCAGAACACAGTGTGGTCGCCAAGTAGAGAACAAGCTCTCCTTGTCGATGCTTCCTTCTCTCCGTGCCTCTCCCATGTCTGCAACTTGTGGAGGCAATCTGGTGTTTGGTATGTCGAGGAAGGGCATTGAAGAAGAGAGAAACCAAAAAAACCGAGAAATTTGATGAAGAGTTGACCGTGAAGAAAGATCCTAAGTTTGAGGAGAAGAGGAAACAAAAACTCCGAAACAGAACGAGAATTAATAGTGATGAGGAGGGGGAGGTGATGTGTAATGGACTCCAACGTCGCCTGGGAAAGGATCTTCATATGGGAAGGGCGCAGGCGATGGGGGCTCGATGCATGGAGGTGGGGGTGGCTCAATGCATGGAGGTGGTGGTGGCTCAACGCAAGGAGGTGGTGGCGGAGGCGGAGGCTCGATGCATGGAGGCGGAGGAGGGGGCGAGGGCGGTGGAGGTGGGGGCGAGGGCAGCGGAGGAGGTGGGGAGTACAATGGGGGTGGTGGAGGTGGGGAGTACAATGGCGGTGGCGGAGGCGGCGAGTTAGGTGGAGGTGGAGGCGGTGAGGAAAGCGGTGGGGGAGGTGGAAAATAGACTGGAGGTGGTGGAGGATAAAGGTGCGGGCTCGGTAGAGGTGGGGGTGGAGAATACACGGGTGGCGGAGGAGAGCCGAGAGGAGGTGGACAATAGACAGGAGGCGATGGAGGTCGGGGGCAGTAGACGGGTGTAGATGGTGAGCTTGAGCAGTAGACTGGCGGCGCTGGCGGCGGTGGAGATCGAACGCAGTATGAGGGCGGCGATGGAGAAGGGGGAGGCGGCGATTGGGGTAGAGGGGAGGGAGGTGGTGGTGATGGTTGAGGCGGAGAAGGCGGAGGAGGTGATGGCGGAGGCGGAGACGGTGGAGGAGGTGATGGCGGCGGAGGAGACGGTGGAGGAGGTGATGGCGGCGGCGGAGAAGGAGGAGGTGGTGATGGTGGTGGGGGAGAGGGTGGAGGAGGAGATGGTGGCGGTGGAGAAGGTGGAGGAGGAGATGGCGGCGGCGGAGAGGGTGGAGGAGGAGATGGTGGCGGCGGAGAATGAGGAGGAGGAGGTGACGGCGGAGGGGGCGGTGGCACAAAAGGTTTGCAGCCAAAAGAAGAGCAATCAACGGAAGGACGAGACAAGAATGATTGGCATTGTCGCACCGTTCTCTGCTTCGGCCGTTCAGGGAGACAATTCTGCCGATCATCGTAGAGCTTCAACTCGAAGCACTGCGGAGACTCCCCGGTGAAGAAATTGTAAGAGTACGTAAAGTTCTTGAGATGCGGCAGGCTGCAGATCGAAGGAGGAATCGAGCCCGAGAATAGATTATGCGCTACGTCGAGTTGCTCGAGGCTATGCATCCTGCCGATGGACTCAGGGAGTGGTCCGACGAGCTTGTTGTAGCTGATGTCGAGCACAGTGAGACTCTTGAGCAGCTGAATGTCTGACGGGAAGCAGGAGTCGAGGCCATTATCCATTAGGATGATCTCGTTGAGGGTCTGCGACATGTTACCGAGGCTCGCCGGAAGACACCCATGGAAGCGATTCTTAGCGAGTACAATGACGGAGACGGGGGAGTTGCCGATGTTGTCTGGGATCTTAAACGCAAACCGGTTGTGGTTGATGAAGATCGCGTCAAAGTCGCGGTCGAAGAGTTCCGGTGGCACGGAGCCTTCGAACTCGTTGAATCGGAGGTCGAGGAAGCGGAGGGAGGGGATGCGGAGGACGACGTCAGGAAAACGTCCGGCAAAGCGGTTGTTGCTGACGTCGAGCTCGTGGAGGAGGGTGAGACGGCGTAGAGAACGGGGGAGGGTGCCACAGAATCGGTTGGAGTTGATGTGAATTAGGGCGACGTCGTAGAGGAGGCCGATCTGGGAGGGGAGGTACCCGGCGAGGTCTCCATGATTCAGATCGACGCCAGCGACGACAGTGAGGCTGGGGTCGGACGGTAGGGAGGCGCAGAAGACGCCGGTGTAGTCGCAAACATTGGGGCCGACCCAGTTGCTGGTGAGATTCAAAGGATCGGAGATGATGGCGAGTTTCCAAGCCTGGAGGGCAATGTAGGCGTCTCGGAGGTGGGGATTGAGAAAGTCGGAGGAACTATTTCCTACTTGGTCTTGGAGGATCCGTCGGAGCCGCCGTTCGTGCCCATGGCCGCCGGAGCAGGAGGCGGCGAGGGGGAAGACCAGGAGAACAAGCAGAAGAAGGAGAGGGAGGCCGCGATCTTCCCGATCAAGTGACCTCCTCATATCATCCTCCTCCTCCTCTGGCGATCTCCTCCTCCTTGCTACTTGTTACAGATCGATCGAGCAAACAACCGAGGAGCGGCCGCCTGCTTCGAGGTTTTTGTTCTTCTCGAACAAGCTTGGGAAGAGCAGGATACAGGGACTGAAATACATGAATATTTATAATAAATAGATGCCCATTTGGGATTTAGGAATGTGAAAATTACACTTCGCCCCTATGCATTTCTTAAATATTTTTTCTTTTACCCATACACTTAACTCACAGTTAGTAGATAATTTTGATAAATTTTAGGGGTAATGTGAGAGATTGCATTAAACCGCGATTTGGGTCTGTAAACCGACGGCTGATTCGTCGAAGCGCGATTCATGGCCAAAACGGCGACGTGGATCGCTGGGGGAACAACGAGGAGGATTGAACTTTGAATCGAGGGTCTGATTTTTTTTTTTTTAAGTATTCAAAATAAATATATAAATGAATTAATTAATCGAATAATAATTGACTTGTTGATCACAAGTTGGTGACGGGATTGCACGTCGTAAAAGAGTGGAGGCGCAATTGTTCAGATCCGACTTTTTCAGCCTGAGAAACCGGAGGCCTATCCGCCTGAAACGGGCCCTTAAATATGAGCCCGCACCGTTTTTAGTCTCGACCCGGTAGCGTAACGGGCTGCACGATCCGATTTCGCGCCGAGCTGTTAAAATCATAAATGGAGCCAAATCGAGGGCAGCCGGATAAGGATCAGACCGTGCCGACGTCGACGGTCCCACGCCGCTAAAAATATCTCCTTTTATTTTAAAATTTGAAATCAATCCCGTCACGTCATACGTGTTGACCCCATCCTCGTCGTCCAGCTGCAAAATCAAAGCTTCATCTGTTACCAGCTCTTCCGTGACGCAACTCCCATTCCACGTATACCTTCATTAATCACCGCTGTTTTCGATTAATTCCAAATTTGCTCTGCTTTTGGCTAAGGCACGACGGCACATTTGGAATGGAGCGAGGGTGCGATGGTAATTTCATTAGAGGTCTCGGTTGCTATAAAAGACCTTCCTCGAACTATCTCGAACAGCTGGATCAACGAGTTCTGCTGTCCCTTCGCGTTTCGTTACTGGAGAAGCCAAGGCGAGTCCGAAAGCTGATCTCGATCACCCTGGGTTCAGGGTCTCCGTCCCTGTGTTTTGCAACCCGATCTCGTCGATCGTCGAAGAAGTTCGTCCGGTCTCGCAGATTTTCTGCCACTTTCCCTTTTGTTTTCTCGCTCGATTGATTCTCTTTTGTTCCTGTAGTTAACTATTCGAGTCGTTTTGGTAGATTATCCGCTGCAGTCGCTTGTCTTACTGCGTCTGTTTAGTGGTTTTGTTAGTCTAGGGTTGCTGAATTTCATGTGTTGCTTTCCCTTTGGTGGAAAGAGATGTTCTGTTCTGTGATGAGCGATTGGTGGTGGTTTTTTGGACGATCACGGCGTAGATCAAATGGTCGTAGCAATTTGGTGTAGGTTGCGATTTTATTCGAGAATCTAATGATGGCAATTATTGTTTGGTTGTCCTGTTCATACTAAATCATGTCTGTGTTCGCAGTTGTCATTTTCTGCCTTTATTCCAGTAGTTATTTGATTGTTTACCGAAATGCTTGGTTTAGTGACGGATATAGCTAGGAAATTTTAGCAGTCCGTGGGTGGATTATTTAGATTAATTATTTTCTGGTTCATAAAACTCTGCTATCTCGCACTTCATTCTTTCTCTCTCTCTCTCTCTCTCTCTTCCAATTTCTTCTTTAAATGCATTTGCTATTATGACTATCCTTTTCTTCGTCCTCGATTAATACATCTACTATCTGTATTTTCGTTAATCTTACGATTATCTCTTTAGAGTAAGCAAGAATTTCTGTTTCACAATTACAAGCCACTTAAGAATGAGGATAGTAGCATCGATATAGGTCTACATATTATTTAACACTGAAGTAAGATTGCGTAATTGGTCTCAATCGTGTGATGCGCAATGGGAAAGTAGGTGAGCTCACCTGTCCCTTGTGTAGGAAATACACAAAATCAAAAATCATCTTCCTGTGCCATGGTTATCCTAAAGCATATGTTAATTATGTGGTGGGGTATTGCCTATTTGAATCACATTTGGAGAATATGATTGAAAATTTCCTCACACTGTTGTTTTTTTCCCATTGATTTTATCCTTTGGAGGGACTAACAAGTCTTTCATCCACATGGTGATGGATTTTGTTGATTACCTGATGTGCATCTCTTCTGGCTGGTGAAACGAACCAAGTTCAGTAAGCTTCATGCAGGTTTATCCATTGAAACTGTCGGTGACCAGGATATACATGAGTATTGTGCTCAATTAGATATGATTAGGTAGATGTTCGTGGTCAACTATCTGCAAATGGGTAGTTGGCACAGGTAAGAGAGTAGAGAAGAGCATCCTGAAGTTGTGTGGAAAAAATTATTAACAAGAAACAACAATGGTTGGACAAAGATCAACCTATATATGTTGGATTTTCAGAAATCAGAGAAACACTGTTGATGCAGCTCGATGCACGTCAAGGTAGGCTCACTCAAGCATTCCTCCTACCTTGTCGAAATTGTCAAAAAATCTACATATCTGGACCTTTTGTTTCCTAGACCTTTTTTGCTTCCACTTTCATTTGATGGCTTCTATCATGTATTATTCTTACCAGAAACAGAGGGAGGTTATCTTGCTGGTCTGCATTTTGTTCGATTTGGTTATTACACTACTTCGAATACAAAGGATTAGTTTGTGTCACCTTTCCAAGCTGGAGTAAGAATAATTTGCTGCAGTATATGCACTAATATATGGAGTTCTAAATCATGTCCTGATACTCTTGGACTTATGCTGATTGGAGCTGTTCAACATAATTCTATGATAGATGATATGAAACAGTGTACAGCTATGTGGAAGATACCTTCAGTCTTGCACAATTGTCCTGGTTTCATGGGCTACCAACTACTCGCTATGGGTGAAAATGGTTTGCTAAACATTCTTGTATTTGCAGGTGCATCAGCTCTGGTAGCAAATCTGCAATATATGGGGGATTTAGCTGACCTTTGTGGATCTTCCATCTTGGAGCCAAAAATGACAGTATACCAAGATAATGAGAGTGAGAATTTGATTGAATGCCCAATCTCATCTGATAAAAGCTGTTATAGAGCTGAAGAAAGATTAGTTGCTTCTGACCTTTCTGCCAAGGATAGACTTGACAATAGTCTTATGATGTATGGGTATGTTCTTTTTCTCCAAATGACTTTTGCCTTTTGGAAATGTTTAAGTTTCAACAATTTCATAGGTGTTTAAATATTACTGATCACTTATGTATTCTTCTACCTTTTGAATCATTTGCAGATGCCCACATTATCGACGAAGATGTCGTATTCGCGCACCATGTTGTAATAAGATTTTTGATTGCCGACATTGCCACAATGAGGCAATGGTCAGTGTTCTCATTTACCTTCAATTTTGAGCATCTTTTTATCTGGCCTGATATGTTTCTAACTAAATACAATCTCCTTTTAAAACTCTCTTTCATTTGCTTTCTAACAATTTAACGTCATAGAAATGGCATATTTTCCTTGTTATCACTTGTATGATCACTTTTGAGTTTAATATTGTTCCTATCTGAACTGATGACTTGTACTAGATGCAAACTCTATCAAACTCTTACTCTTATTTTTCTTTTAACTTTTTAACAGTTTGATTTGCTAGGTAAGAAATGACATGTTGTAGCTTTTCCCCTTCTAATTATGCTTATTTATTTACATCTTATTTAAATAAAGTTCTTCCATATGCAATATAAGCTGAAACTATACTGATTTTCTGATTTGAGTTTGCAGAATTCAATAGATGTTGAAAGAAGATTTAGACACGACCTTCCACGTCAAGAAGTTAAAGAAGTAATTGTTTTTTTTTTCTTTTGGTTAAAATGAAAAGCTCATCTCTTATAAATGACGAGCTTTCTCACTTGGCTTATGTTTCATTTCAGGTTATATGTTCACTGTGTGGCACTGAGCAAGAGGCAAGTATTTATTTCTAGCTCATTATTTTCAAAGTGATAGACTAACACATATAGTTGTTCCATTAATAAATGGTTGTTATTATTACACATTTCTCATTTTACTTATTACAGGTTCAACAAGTTTGCATTAGTTGTGGCGTTTGTATGGGTAAATACTTCTGTGGAATTTGCAAGCTGTTAGACGATGATGTAAGTGAACCAATTATCTGGGAAATTGTGTTATGTTCTAGTCTAATAAGGAAAGGTTATTTTAACTCGTTCATTTTTTATGGTTCTTCAGATCTCAAAACAACAATACCACTGTGGTGGTTGTGGAATTTGCAGGTTTTTGTTAAAAAACCTTATTGATGTCCTTTAGATTCAAGAACACTTATCTTGCTTTGACTAACCTATCCCTTGGCATGTCAGGATTGGTGGACGGGAGAATTTTTTCCATTGTTATAAATGTGGTAAGTTACCATCTTCACTATATCGCTTTGGTGTTTATCTGTTTTCTGTCTCTGTTTATCTGTCAAAATATTCCAGTGTAGGTGTAAAGTAATGGTGTTGCTCATACCATAAGGATTAGCTAATGGATTGAGTGAACTTGATGGAAATTGAAAGTTTTTGTATGTCAGCTGTAATAGGAGATACATTCTGTGTTTATGTGTGCATTTGAATGTCTATCAGCTGAGTGCGTTTCCTAAGTACATTTAGATTCTTCTGTCAATGCTCATAATCTTAGTTAGTAGGCTGATTGAGTAAATTCTTTTGTTATTACTCTATCTATTTTTTCCTTTTCCCTTCATTGTTTTGGCTTTGCTGTCACTTTTTGCCTTGTTCTAGTTGTTATTCTTGCTACTGGCAGATCTCAAGCTCTCTTTTGCTTCAATTCAATATTTTTGTTATCTTGATCATTCTAAATAATTTCTAGATAATTCTAACTTGCTTCGTGTTATGGCTTCTGGCTTCTTGTTTTTACCTACTTAGTTCAGCATGTTGTCAGAAACTTTAATACTTGCTTGTCAGTATATTGCTTTAAGTTGACAGCGGTTATGCCAATCAGTGTAGTCTAATTGGAGATTCATAATTAAATAGCTGTTATGCTGCCATTGTTTTCTTCAACTTGCTTTGCTATTTTTTTTTTTCTTTTCACTCATCATTACACCCGTCTTGATGCAATGTTTTTTTTTTCTCGACTAGGTTGCTGCTACTCAATTGTGTTAAAGAATAGTCATCCATGTGTGGAAGGAGCAATGCATCATGATTGCCCTGTATGTTTTGAGGTGAGATTGCTTGTCTTCTTATATCACTTTGTCAATTTTGAAGAAAAAAAGCTTAAATTTTTACTGAAAATTTTAGTTTTTCATCCTCAATAACTGGAATTACTTGCAGTATTTGTTCGAGTCTAGAAATGATGTGAGTGTTCTGACGTGTGGTCACACTATCCATGTACAATGTTTGAAGGAAATGCAGCAACATTTACAGTAAGTTCAGCTTGCTACCTTTTCTGCCATCTTTATTGTGACGATTCTTAAGTTACTTTGTTTGCCTGATTGAAATCTCCTCGTGAAGGTATGCATGTCCTCTCTGCTCCAAGTCTGTATGCGACATGTCAAAAGTGTGGGAAATTATGGACAGGGAGATAGCAGCCACTCCAATGCCTGCAATCTACCATGATAAGAAGGTTCGCTTTTCTTTATGTCTGTATTGTGCTTACTTGTGTCATGTATCCATGGGGTAACACTAAGGTCTACATGTGGTTGTTAATTCGCCATAATCTTTGTGATCTGGTAATGCTATATTGTTATTACACTGCAGCAAGACTAAGTATGGGGCAGGGGCTGTGGACAAAGTCCGGTGACTTTTGCTACCCATACACAAACCGGCTTGCTACATTAAAGCACATACCTAAATACTGTGTAATTCAAATCTATTTCATACTCGTTGAGTATATAACCATTCACCAGAACAATATGCTCCATTGCTACAGAAGATAATATTCAATTCAATTAAATTTCTAGAATTTGCTACACTAATTCCTTTTTGGTTAAGTTTCATTCACCTCTATGAGCTCTTTCCTATGCTGTATACTTAGACCCAGGAGAGAAGCCAAAAAAAAAAGAATTGACTAACAATTCTTCTATGTATACTTGGTGGAAAAGAGGGGCGAAGGAACTCCAGCTAAAGATGCTTTATAAATGACGAACATAGTAGCCCTGATTGAATTGTCTTTTTTCGGTTTAGTTTGCATTATTCTTCCAGAATGGTCATATAATTTTGATTCTTTTTCTTTTTTTTTTAATGAAGATTTATTGTCTATTTGACAATAATAACTCGGTTCATTCAATTACAACTGCAGGTTCGCATCTTGTGCAATGACTGTGGAGCGGCCTCAGCGGTTCAGTATCATGTCGTAGGACAAAAATGCCTCAAGTGCAAATCTTACAACACTCGTCAAACTTGAAAAATTGATCTAAGAAAACATCTGTTGCTGCCTTTATCTCAAGCGCAAAATCCTCAAGTCTGGTGATCTTCTTAATAGCTTCGTTGTTGTTCGTTTCAACTTTGTTTCATGCTCTCATTGATGTCCTAGTTCGATTGTATTAGCAGTTCATTTATTGCAAGCTTCCCTTTGTTATCTCAGCTAAAGCTTCTTTGTTGAATTTATGGAGAATTGTTCTGGGACTGCAGCTTGCTTTACTATCGTACCCTACTTAATCTGGAACGGGAGAGCTATTCACTCAAATTGACAACCTGAAACAAGAATTTTATTTGATGTGGTGTTAGCTTGAGAATTTTAGGTACGACGTTGATGATTTTTCACAGTCTTGCAAGAGCCCAGCACCCTGACTACAATAAGTTGTTCCTCAAAATGATAATTTATGTAGCTCAACTTCTCCTAAGGCCCAAATGTCCAAATACTGAGCTCAATCTCTTTCCTTATGGGCTCGACCCAACCGAGTCACCCACCTCATGGAATCGTAAATTATTACGGAGGATCACCACATTTTCCATATCTTTGGAGCAGTTAAAGGTTCCTGTCCAAAAAATTCTCCGAGAAGGGTCTTGTTTATCAGACTTGAGAGCGAGTTGGATGTGGGACAAAAACTGGTTATGAGAGACCTCAAAGTTTATCCTGCCCTCGGCCTGCTTGAGTTGCCCGATCACCTGGTTTGTAACAACATCAAAAAAAACTTTAAAAAATAATGATAAACTCCATTAGCCGTATTAACTAGTCCTAGGATGATCAATCTGGTCTTATGAAATTTTTCATCGGCCACAATGATAAATCAGGAAGCGCTCGCGGCGAGCAGTCAAGAAGTCTAGCATCAGTTGGTCACACGCTTCATTTGGAGGAATTTTTTTTACAAATATGTTATAGTTGGGGATCGAATCGCGGATGCTTGAGCGACAACCTGGATGTCCTACTGTTGCACCATAGCTCATCAGATCAAGGGTAGGGAGATGAAGAAATCAAAATGATTCCTTTTTCTTCTTTTTCCTCTCAAACAAATTCATTGTTATGAACCCTGTCGGGAAGCGATGAGAGATAATTTTGAGCTAGTTTGGAGGTTGACTGATAGAAGACTTCGAACTGATAATGTCTGTAAGCACAAGCAGGAGGAGGAAAAAGATCGTCAATAAGCAGGTCAGGAGGTCTCTAACACGACTACTCCAATGGTCAAGTCAATATCCTGAATGGAAGAAGAATAGTGGAATGGAAAGTGAGTTCCTGGACTAGTATACATGCGCTAACGGAGAATAACCTCTTTTTATAATGCCTCTTAATCCTCATGATAGTCAATGAAGTTAATTGGATTTATCATTTTTTTTCTTAATCTCCATGTTCTTTGGTGGCAGATGGAAAAATTCTATGGGACTGGGCCGGTCATCCCAAGACTAGCTGAGTTTATCAATTTTTTTTCTTAATTCTCATGTTAATGAGAAATCACGTTACTATTAGACTTCACATTTGATCGCTATGCTCCCAACAATCCCATCGTAGGCTTGAGAGGAGTATCTCATATTTACTCATAGATATGGTTTCCATGAATATATGACAAACTCATGTGAAGTATTAATAACTAAGTGAGTCCATGGGCTAGAAAGTCTAGTCATCTATCCCACTAGTAGCAAGCTGGGCCAACGGCAAGGAGCCTAGTTTCCAGTTGGGGGTGACTAAGTCTGCAAGTAGCTAAGCGAGGAGTTGGACCCTAATGGCATCTGAGCGGGGAGCTGGATTCTTGTGATTTCTAATCGACATAAGCTGATCAGATTGTGATGGAAAGCAGAACCCCGTAAGTAGTTGAGTAGGAGTCGAGCCCTAATGGCATCCGAGTTGGGCCCTTGGGATGTCCGATCAATATTAGTCAATCGGGGTGTGGTGGGAAGCAGAGCCCTGTAAGTGGCTAAGTGGGGAGTTGGACCCTCAGAATGTCCGATCGACATAAGCCACTCAGCATGAGAAGAGTTCGCCAGGTAGGTTACTTAGGTTGACCTATCTTAGACTTTGACTGCACCTATCCTAGCATGTTGGCATTCATACCCCGCCTAGGGGCTTTTCACCATTTGTCATATTATAAGACTGTCATTAAGTCTAGTCGAAGGAGGTCCGAAACCGATTGACTAGACCTCCACAGGTTTTAATTTTTTTTGATCGACTCACTTGCCTAGGTTGACGTTATTGGAACCGAATTCGAAATTTGATGATCATGTTTCTACACTACTATGTACAGTGAAAATTTAAAATTTTATTTATGATTTAACTATTAAATGAAAGAAGTGTTCGTATGATTTTTAAAATAAACATAAGCATGACATTTATCTAAGCATGCATTATAATTTAACCGTATAAGTAAAATCCTTCGAAACAATCTGTGTTTGGTGATGACTTTAACTATTCCGGTTGTAACAAAATAACTCCTCATTGTGTCATGAGTTCGTACTTCCTTCGTCTAATCTAGTCCATGATTGGAGTCTTCTTTCCAACACTTGATCGCACTAGAGATCAAGTGTCATTTTTCGTCGAGATGGTCAAAATGTTTTCCTCGAAGATGAGAAAGGGGTTACCCAATTATCCCTTCACAAAGAGTTGTCTAATAGCCTTCAAAAAGAAGCTATGCCTTATAAAATTCTGTAAGAAGGTGGGCGGCAATAATACTTTCTGAAGAGAAGTAACAACGAGAAAATAGATCCTTTTTATGGAAGAGAGGAAGAAGAACTCCATCTTCTACCTGTGAAAGGTAGCTGCCGAAATACTCGAATAAGAAAACGAAGAACTTGCTGACCGAATTAG
>JBBMJZ010413095.1:17474632-17484754 GCA_037833815.1 Zingiber zerumbet
ACCCAAAAGGCCTCATACCAATGGAGATATCTTTCTCTTATAAACCCATGATCTTTCCCATGTGTTTTCAATGTGGGGCTATGTTTGCAACCTTGCAACCCCAACAATCCCCCCTCAAACAAAGGAACACAAACTCCTTAACGTCTGATCCTCGACCCACTAGGACTTCCTGCCCCTCAGTCCACCCAACCTATTAGAACTTCCTTGCTTAGCCGCAACTATGACTTCCTGCCCCTCGGTCCACCCTACCTACTAGGACTTCCTTGCCTAGCTGCAACTAGGACTTCCTGCCTAGTGTTTGGCTCTCTTGATCCGGACATGGGAGCCCCCACTTTTTCGTTCGAGGTTAATATTCCACCCACATAGTTCGATTGAATCATGACTCTTGTGCACAGTCGGTGGTTAGTTCTTATGGCAGTCCGGGCTCTGATACCAATTGTTAGATCGAAAAGAATTTAATATCTCAACAATGGTATGATATTGTCCACTTTGGGCCTAAGCTCTCATGGTTTTGCTCTTGGGCTCTACCCAAAAGGCTGGGTAATCTTCTGACCTTCCAGAGTTGAGCTCACCCCAAGCCTAACTCTGGGCTTCTCCTCGAGTAGTCTTCCTCTCCGGCTTCTCATCTTTAGGAAGCATCACACACACCCTTCTCGCTCCACCTGTGTACTTTTCTGCAGCTTTTCGTCTCTCGAATGTATCGAGCTGGTTGACTCGATTCCCATATCATCCTTCTCATCCTCTGCATCTTCCACTCAACTTATTGTGATCCTAAGCTCACTTAGATACAATGATCAAATACACAAGATATAACTTAACTTGGTTGATCACATCAAAACCACCATGACATACTTACATTAAAAATCTATGTTCGATAATTCAAACCCAACCAAAGGTTTGTTGCTAACTTTTTGACATGAGTTTAGAAAAGGGAAATCATGAAAAAACCTTTATTGGAGATGCCTTAATTCTCTTTCTTTTAGTGGGAGCAAAAAAAAAAAACCCAAAACCCCACGATTGGAGATGCCCTTAGAAGTTGTTGTTTATTGAGGTGACATTTGGTTCTTCCCTAAGAATCATAATGAGAATGTGAATGATAGCATTGTTAAATGAGTATGAGTATGAATATCACTCTTAAAAATAATATTTTGGTTAGTTGAATATTTTCTATCCGAATAAATTAAAATTTCTTTTTTTACCTATAGAAGAAAATAAGAGAAAAAATTAGATGGGAGAGAAAGTTGAA
Source organism: Zingiber zerumbet (assembly GCA_037833815.1). Classification (NCBI taxonomy): domain Eukaryota; kingdom Viridiplantae; phylum Streptophyta; class Magnoliopsida; order Zingiberales; family Zingiberaceae; genus Zingiber; species Zingiber zerumbet. Next base: position 17,475,879 of record JBBMJZ010413095.1, read on the forward strand.
TGTGAGAGAAAAATATGTGAGAGAAAAAGATAGAGAATGTGTGATGAGTGAGAATGAAGAGAGAGAAAGTATCATAAGAGAGATTAAGGAGAGAGGAAATATGATAAGAGAGAATAAAGAGAGAAAGTATAATGAGAGAGAAGTGTGATAGGAGAGAATACAGAGAGGGAAAGTGTAATGAGAGAAAAATGAGGAGAGAGAGAGTGATAGGAGAGATTGAGGGAAGAGAAAACATGATGAAAGAGAAAGTGTGATAAAAGAAAATGAAAAGAGAGTGTGATGAGAGAGATTGAGGAAAGAGAAAGCATGATGACAAAAGGTGAACACGCTCGCTCCCAGCGCCCCCGCCAACCCGTCCCAGGGCCAACACAAAGGAGGTAAATTACGAGCGACTACTAGCCTTTGGAATAATGACTATCACATAAGGGAGACATGTTATCTCGGCTTTACCGAGATTTAAACCCCAGACCTCATGATGGCAACACCTCATGCACTAGCCACTAGATCGTCCCGAGGGGACGAGGAAAGAGAAAGCATGGTAACAGAGAATGAGGAGAGAGAAAAATATGATAAGAAAGAAAGTGTGATGAGAGAAAATGAAAAGAGAGAAAGTGTGATAAGAGTAAATGAGGAGTGAGAGTATGTGACGGGAGAGAATGCGTGATGAGGGAGAAAGGGGTAGAGAGAGTGTGATGAGAGAGAATGAGGAGAGAAAAAATATAATAAGAGAGAAAGTGTGTTGAGAGTGTTAAATTTTGAGGAATGTCTTAAGACAATCATCTTACGATTTTTACTAAATATAGATTCATTATTTGAGTGCATATTATATATTTAATTTTCTTAAACTCATTATTGAATATCCGTAATACAATTCATAGCACGAGAGAAATTGTGACTGGATCACAACTAGTGATTATCTCTACATGTGCAATTATGAACGTCTTGAAATTTCCCTAGTCGTCGAATTGATGCATTAGGACATTATCAATTTTGTAAAACTAGCACGGGTTATACTCCTTGGTTCGCCAAGCAACTATTTTCTCACTGCTGGAGACATTGAGATGTTAAGAGTTAAACATGGATGCTAGTTATGATAATTAGTTCATTGAAATGAGATGTTAAGAGTTAAACATGGATACTAGTTATGATAATTAGTTCATTGGAATGACTCATTGTAAGACTTCATGTGACTATCTATATACAGGATATATCTGTGAAGCTTTTACTGCAGTTCGAGTGCAAGTTTCCTTCGACTTGAGGTATACAATTCATCTGGGTGATGAAGACTTATACTTTGACATTTTAAGCAAGCATCTCATTGAGGTGTAAACCCAAGATAATTGAGTATAAATTGAGATGCTCGAAGATGTTTGGATAGCCCACAGAGGATTTACCGCTCTTTGCGAGGAGACATATACCTTATGACCACTCATTAGGATTATTACTCAAAGTCTTTAGCCAAAATATCACATGTAAGAGTATAAGACTCTTGTACACATGTACGAGTAATTTGAATTCATAGAATAGGCGTGACATAGTCAGTTTAGTGGGGATAGACACGTAGATCATGTCCTGAACCAATGAGTATAAGACGAGTGAAAGGAACAAGACACGCCTCACTATAACTGCTGAAAGGGTTTAGAATTAGTTCTAAGATCAACTATATTTTTTCGACTAATTGGGGATCATGATGTACTACTAGGTGCCACTTATGATCGTTCTATAATTAAGTAGTTAATTATGGATGACTAAGATAAACCAGGAACCTATTGAGTCACACGTACTAATGAGTCTCTAAAAGACGTAAAACAAGTTAAAGAATATGATTCTTAGATCAAGAGATAAATGTTTGGTTGAACCAAACATAAGACAAATATGGAAATATTTATCATGATGGAAGCGCGGATGAACTACATCTCTTATGATAGAGTTGAACCATATTTAGTTTAATTATGAATTAGTTATGAACTAACTTAGTTTAGTTGTAAACCAAATCAATGGGTTAATTAATGAACTAATTTTTGGTTAAGGGATAATGGGTTGAATTTGAACTTTCTAATCCAACTCATTAAAGATGATTATATATAGATGTAATCAGGAGAGAATTAGACATAAGTTTCATTACTTGGTTGATTGTCTTTTGAAAACCCAATCCTCTTTTTTCTCTCCTCTCTCTCCCGTCGCCAACAAGAGGGTGCTCCCTCTTGTTGCCATGACCACCACAAAGGAGAAAAACTCTCCCTTGTGTGTTTCTCTTCTTCTTCCTCTTGATCCCTCTTCTTTGCTCATGGTCAGTAACTTCCGAAGGAGAGGCTTGTACTCAAGGAGTTGTTTCGAGGAGCTCAGCGTGGATACGAATAGAGGCGAGGTTCGACAGTGTTGCTACAGTTGATGTCATTCTCGTTACATGTCATCTGTAAAATATACTTAGCGTAAATTTACTTTCTGTAAAATTTAATTATGCGATCATGTTTGACATGTTGTGCCCTTGTATACGTATGGTGTGTGTGATGTAATAATTAAGAATTATTATTATTTTATTTTCCGCTGTGCATGTTTACTAAATGTGTTCTAGCATGCATTCACATATGATATATCCCAACAAAGAGAATGAGGAGAAAGAAAATATGATAAGTGATAACAATGAGAGAAAGTGATATAAAAGAAAAATTGAACAAATATATTAAGAGTATTTTTGTCTAAAATAACTTAAATGATATCTAAGTTTTTTGATACGATAAAACCTAAGGGAGGGGGTGAATTTTATCAATATCCAAATTTTAAGTTTCATTTTAAAATCTTATTCCCATTCCCATCTACCAAATATAAGTTTGGGAATGAATCCAAACGCCACTCGAGAACCTTCAATTCTAAATAAATTTTGTTTAAAGGTCGTCTAATTTTCCTAATTATAAAATGCTATCCAATATCAATTTAATTTAATATATTAAAAGTAATAATTTTTTAGCATGAATTAATTTTTCGGACACATTTGTATTCAAAAAATCATTGTTCTCAATATATTTGATTAAATTGATGTTTGATAGCATTTTAATAATTAGAAGAACTAGACGAACTCATAAAAACTGGTTTCATATCATTCTGAGGTCTCTAGGCCCTTCAACCGATTTTGGCTAAAACCGACCGATGAACTTAAAGACCTTGAAATGACATAAAACCAGTTCTTATGTGTTCATCTAGTTCTCCTAATTAAAAAAAAATACTATCAAATATCAATTTGACATAATATATTATGTTCGGTGTTTTTTTTTTAAAAACTATGACCGAATAAACCTAAATAAAATCAATGTAGGTTCATTCAACCAAAATTGATTGATGAACCTAGAGAACTCAGAATGAAGTGAAACTAAATTCTATGAGTTCTTCAAGTTCTTATGATTATATCCATACCCTTTATGATTATATCCATACCTTTAAAGATTAATTTGACCTAATATATTAATTATTTTAATTTTTTAAAATGAATTAATTTTTGAGATACATTCATGTTTAAAAAAATTAATTTCATGTAATTTCAAGAATAAGGGTAAAAGTGGGCATGTGATTTATTAATTTTAAAATTATAATATGTAATTTAGGTGTTTGGAAACTTTATATATATATATATATATATATATATATATAATGAAAACAAGCAGATGCAAACTTTTTTGCTCTCTGTATCATGATTCCAAATCCTTTACAGATCGGTAAGTATATTGCTTATAGCACAGCATAATTTTCTTCTTGTTTCACATGAAGAACACTCAAGAGCAAAGAATCACTTGAAGTCTGGGTGGACCTCCTCCTCCACTGCTTCCTCGTGATCACACCACTTCGCTCCCTTCATCGCTTCTCCTTCTTCCTCTTCTTCACAATCCAAGTATTCGCTCCATTTCGACGAACCACCACCACGCTTCCCGTCCATCGCCGCTGCCTTTCCTGCTACATTGATCATAGGATCGACCTTTTTCACATCGAGAGGGACTGTGGAAGCCAAATTGAAAAGGAAACCACTTGCCTGAAACACCAATTGGCGTCTTCTTCCTCTTTTCCACTGGAGACTTGAAGCAGGAACTCCTCTTGGTAGCTGATTTCGCCGGAGGCAGTTGCGTCACCACCACCGCAGGCTCCGGCAAAGCATCTGAACACTCAAATCGAGCAATCAGAAGGTAAAACACAGGCGGATTTGAATTTTGAGAACCAAATAAGCAACAAAGTAACCTGCCTTGTTCGATTCCATCGAGATCAGCTTCCGGATCCAGGTACTCGGACCAATCCGTCCTCCTCTTCGAGACGGAGAAGAGGTCGTCTAATGCGCGGGAAAGGGGCGGATTTGGATTTCCCAAATCGGAGTCAGCGGCGGCTCGGGCCATGTTGAAGTCCTGGACGAACTCGCGGAGGTCGCGAGCGAGGGGGCCGCGCGCGTGGATCCGCCGGACCGACTGCCGCTGGTTGCAGACGGCGCAGACCCACTTGGAGATGGTGCCCTTCCGCTGCTGCTTCACCTGCAGTTTCACCACGTTGCAGGCACGAACAGGGAGAGGAGAGAAGAAGAGATGGGTGCCACTGACCTGCATCGTGGAGCAGTTACAGCATTGGAGGGCGATGAAGTGTGTCGCCATGGCCACCGACTTGATCGCTCTCCACTTCCAAGTTCGTTCTCATGCTTCTGGGATTTTGAAGGAGAAACGTTGTTGGGCCGTCTAATACCCTAACCGGCCCAAGAATCTGCCATCAAGATCAGCCCACTTCAGCAGCCATTATATTATTTAGGGAAATATCTCTTAATAAACACTTTTTTATCATTATCGTTATCATTAAAATAATATAACTTTGAAAAAAATATATTAAAACAAGTATTATTATTATTATTATTTTATCTTTTTTATTTTATTTTATTGTATTGCGTGGGTGGACATTACACTGGTAAATTAGTAATAATAGTATTGTTAAGAAGCAAAAAATATGCCATCTAAAGTCTCAAGCCGATCTCAACTGTATCTCGCGAAGTAAATACCACATCGACCGTTACTGATGTTCGATCTGGACCGTTCAATAGAGTCTGCATTGGCCCAAACCGGATCCTGTGACCGTCCGATTCACAAACACCAGGTGAGAATCCTGTCGATCAACGGTGGGGATGGTGGGGGGACGCCCCACAAAGCGGGCGAAGCCGCCATGGTAGCTCAACTGGGTTTCCCTCGGTCACTGCCGCGGCGGGGGTAGGGTTTCATCATTGGATACGACTGCTCTTCACCCGAGCGGAGAAACCTTCTCGATTCCACCTTCCTCTGCCGCCTTCGCCCCCTCATATCTCTCCTGCGCTTCGCCTCCTGAGTTTCCTTAGATCTAGCCGAAAATGGGGTCGTCTCTCCCCTCCAAAGAAGCTAATCTCTTCAAGGTCATCGTGGTAAGTGCCCTCTCAGCGTGTTTTTAATCAGAGTAGCCACCTTGATTTCATACGATACTTTCTTAATACTATCTCGATGCTAGTTTTATCGGAGCTGATGTTTCTCGGGGTTGGTCTTCTCATGGCCTTGATGAAAGATTGCAATTTTGTATTTACTCTTCTGGCAGTGTTATGTATTGCTGCCATATTTCCGGGGCTAGAATTTTGATCTGAGGGAGTCTGTTAGATTGACGTGAAACTACAAAGTCAATGTTTTTTTGGAGAACTCAATGAAACGTTGCTATGGATGCTCGTCTCTCTTCTTTTTTTTCTTGGATCTAGTTATTTCTTTCATTTCTTCTTCTGTCAAGTTTACAATTTGATGGGTTTAGGAGCGAAATAGTATAAAGCTAGTGCAGTAAACATTGGATTAATAAAGTACCAGTTTTGCGATTGCTAATATTCTTGTCTATGGCTCTGACCTCATGATGTGCAGAAAAATTTTCCTTTTTAATTTTTTTGAGCTAGTATTGGGAGGTAGATCCTCTTTATAATGATCGGAAGAAGATGTCAAATTTTGATGAAAAATTATTTGCTTCTACTTGGCCTTCGTGACATGCCTTAATCTCACCATGTTCCGTACAGTTTCTAAAACAATATGTCTGATAGCCTGACTCACCCCGATCAATTAGGAAGCACATTTCTAGAATGAACTCAAAAAGATCCTGCATATTCAGCTCTTGAGCCTGCTTACCATCTATGATGTACAGCTAGCATGCAACTTTATAAGAAAACTATTTGCAAATAGTGCTGCATGCAACAAGTGAAAAGTAGAGCTTTTGATTTCCAATGCCCACTTAGATGTCATTGTGAAAAATTTGCTACAAGGAGCAACTGAAGATACTGGCATATACAGGCCTTTCATTTCGACTTTGTTATTTCATAACTCGGTGTTTGTTCCATTATAAGTTCCAAAACTGATTTATCTGTTGGAAGTTAGAATTTATCCATATCTTCTATTGAAAATTGCTGCCCTTACATCACCAAGAATTTAACAGTCGCTTCATGAACTACACATGAGAAAATTCTTTTGTAAATCTGTTGTTGCAGGAAATTGAAAAGGTGTGTGATACATGAAATTTTGTTTGAGAAACATTAATTTAAATTTTATCTTAAAAAATTGGTTGAAATATTGTGATACATGTAAGCTTGATCAATTTATAATGAAATCATCAGGGGGTGGTAAAGTTAAATTTTTAAAAAAGGGGCATTGTGATATTCAAATAGCTAAAATGCATAAATTATAGAATCAAAACATGATGGATTATAAGATTTTTTTAAAAAAATTTGACATCCAAAAATAATTTATGAATGTCAATTGTAGTTGAAGGTACAAGGGCCATAAAGTTCAATGGAACATCTGGTAAATTGCATCATCTAACAAATTAATTCTAAAATACTTTTTTGTTCCTGCAAAAACATAAGATGCTTTTTTGCTATCCTAGATGCAGGAAAATATAAATAGAAGTAAAATTATTTTGTTTAGATGGATAATTTGCCTTTTAGGCTTCAACTCATATATGTCTTGCACTAAGAAGTAAAATTTTGAAACTCATCATAAATTTAGTTGCTAATTTCTTGTTAGGCTTCTGGTCCGGGAAGCAGTGATGTCATATCTACTTTGTTTTCACAAAAAATCTCCTATACTTGCAAATTTGCACTCATCACACAGGCATTATTGTGTAGAATTAACAACACACTATTTTACCAAAAATAGTGGTTCTAAAACCTATTGGTTTATAATTTTTATTTTCTTGCTTTCATTAAACTATATGTCAGAATGTTAATGCAAATGATCATTGTTTCCTTTTTCAGAAATCATATGAGACAAAACAATACAAAAAAGGATTAAAGGCTGCAGATACCATATTGAAGAAGTTTCCTGAGCATGGAGGTAGGATTTTGAGTTCTCAGCACTAAGAATCTTTATTATTGATATCTTGATTCAGTATTGGTTGAATGGTTTTACTTGCTGCTGCTAGAAACCTTGTCCATGAAGGGATTGACGTTGAATTGTATGGATCGAAAAACAGAAGCATATGATCTTGTTCGTCGTGGTCTTAAGGTTGGCTATTTGTTAGTTTCTTTTGTATAACTTATAAGGTCGCTTTCATTTTTTCCATAGGCATCTCTTATACAAACTTTTTTCTTTTTTAGAATGATCTTAAAAGCCATGTGTGCTGGCATGTTTATGGTCTACTGTACCGGTTTGATAGAGAATACAGAGAAGCTATTAAGTGTTACAGAAATGCTTTGAGAATTGATCCTGACAATATTGAAATCCTGCGAGATCTATCATTGTTGCAGGTTGGTATTTTATTGGCAATTGATGCTGTCAACTTTAGATTGTGAGTTTGCATTTTTTTTAGCACTTTCAGTTTATTAAGTTAACAAATTGTGTTGTAATATTGTGTTGCTGAATGTAGCTATTCTGTTTCTGAATTTATGGAGATTATCCTGGTTTTCAACAATATTGATGTTCCGTAAACTAAAGGTATCAATTTCATGGATCTGTAAGATTGATTCAATTGAAATCAGTAAATAAAAATCAGGAAACAAGAAAAAAATTCACAAAATGGAAAAAAATAAAATTAATTTGTTTAATCTATGACATAACAGAAGAAGTTTGAAAGCCTAAGAATGATGTATGCTATATCACTTTATATATTGATATCATAAAAGTAAAATAAAATTCTTAAAATGACATGTAATTAGCATTCTTGTTATTAAGTTATTGTTTGTCAAAGTACATACCAAACGTTATTATTAGATTAATAATATCAATTATTTTATTGTTGTATTACATTTGATTCAATAACCAATACAAGTAAATTAAACAACATCACTCATTAGATTGTTAGCATTAAACAATATTCAATAATAATGGAATATTATTTCTTTCTTTAAAATTATTCAGATAAAGAAATAATGTAATAATATTAAATTTAAATTATAGATATCAATAATAAGTAATATTTGAATATTTAGTGTAAAAATTTAATGATTGATTTTAATATCTAAACTTTTATGCCATAAATAATTGAGTCTTTGTTAGTTAAATGCATGGTTTAAAGTGCCGTGTCGAAACGGGCGAAACGTCTCGTTCTGCCCTGCGATCGGCATCGGCACGACCCCGACACCAAACCCGTAACAACTGCGACGTGTTGCGCGACCCCGTGGTTGTAGCAGAGAGGTCGCATAACTCTTTCGCTGCCACTGCGGAGGCGTCGCGTGACCTTGCGGCCGTTGCAGAGGGGCCACACGACCACTGCGGTAGCGCCATAGTAGTCACGCAATCCCCGCGGCTATGGTTGAGGGGTCACGCAACCCCATGGCAACGCCGAGGCCGGGCGAGCTCGCGAGTGGTGTCGGGTTTCGGATTTTTTTAAATTAAACTTAGATTAATTATTTTAATCAACTCCTA
>JBBMJZ010413095.1:17538292-17548947 GCA_037833815.1 Zingiber zerumbet
TTTTAATTAACTTTGTTTATCATTTTTAAATTTTATGTAATTTTTATTTCTTTAATCAATTTTGTTTAGTTTTTTTTTTATCATTTTTTTATTTTATATAATTTTTAACATATGTCAGAATCTCTCTCTTCCTTTAAATTACCTTCCTAATTCGATACTTAAATTACCCCCATTTAACTCTTGACACATGTTAGAACCTTCTCTCCCTATAAATCATCTCTCCCTCCAACCCTTAACACATAACACATGTCAGAATCTCTCATTCTCTTTAAATTACTCATCCTCCAACCATTGACACATGTCAAAACACCCCTCCCTTTAAATTATCCTTTTTCAACGCTTGACATATGTCAGAACCTCCGCTCCATTTAAATTACCCCCTTCCAACACTTGATATATGTCAAAATCTCTCATGCCTTTAAATTATCCTCCTTCCAACCCTTGATACATGTCAAAATCTCTCATCTCTTTAAATTACCTTACTTCCAACTCTTGACACATGTCATAACTCCTCACTCTCTTTAAACTACCCATCCTCCAATTCTTGACACATGTCAAAACACCCCTCTCCCTTTAAATTACCCTCTCCAACCTTTGACATATGTCAGAACCTCCCCTCCCCTTAAATTACCCACCCTTCAACTCTTGACACATATCAGAGTCTTCCCTCCCCTTAAATTACTCATCCTTCAACTCTTGACACATGTCAGAACCTCTCCCTTTAAATCCTCCTCTTACACTTCATCTTTTAGTCATTCTTCAGTCACACCTCCCTCCACTGCTATCTCCCTCTCAGCCTCTCATTCTCTCTTCCTGAAACATAGTTATCTTCTTGGCCATTACTTTTCGTAATTCATAGAAGGAAACTATGGATGATTATTTAGGTTTATTTTCAGATAGTTGGTCAATTGAGAATGATGTTCCTAGTGGAGAGAGTATTTCCAACAACAGTCGAATTTACCACAGATCAGGTTAGTTATTAGTATTATTTTATGCATATTCGTTATTTATTTTATAAGTAGAGAAATTATATTAAGATTGAATAATGTCATACTTATACATCTTTGTTATATTTTTTCATATAGATATTTAAAAGTAGAGAAGATATGATAAATTGGGTAAAGACAGCTAGTCTGAAAAATGGTATTGTAGTGGTTATTAAAAATTCTGCTAATTTAAAAGATGGCAAGCTACCAAAGTGTCATCTTATGGTTGAAAGAGGTGAAAAGTATAAACCGCCACGATATCTAGTTGATGGACAATCCTTAAAAAGAAATATTGGGACTAAAATATATGAATGTCCATTTGAGCTGCGAGGTATACCAATACCTACAGATGGTGTGATGTGGGGTTTAAGGGTTGTCTGTGATTTTCATAATCATCAATTAGCAGAATATATTGATGGCCATGAGTACCCGAGTATGTTAAAACTAATAGAGAAAGAATTTGTGCTCGACATGGCTAACAACACCGCACCTCGTGAAATTCTTAGTATTTTGAAGGAAAAAAGACCCGTCAAACACTACGGGGATCAAAAGCATTTACAATACTATTTTCACAAATAAATCCACTAAATGAGGCAGCCTAAATTTTATTCAGTAGGTCTTGGACCAATTAATCAAGAAAAAATACCTTCATAATTACCGTGCAAATCCAGACACCAACAAAATCACAGATATTCTTTGGGTTTATCCAAAAAGTCTAGAGCTATCTGTCAACTTTTCATCTGTGTTAATCATGGATGTCACATATAAGACCAATGAATATCGGATACCACTATTAGAGGTTGTCGGTATCACATTCACAATGCGAACTTACTCACTTATGTTCGCATATCTTAGTAATGAGAGGACAAAGCAACTGACATGACCATTAGGTACCTTAAAAAAGTGGATGGTTGAAAAGAAGGTATCGTTGTCATTGGTGTTTGTTTTAGATCGGGATTTGCCACTTATTAATGCCATTGAAATATGTTTTCCTAATGCACATCACATCCTTTGTATTTGACATATAAACAAGTGTGTAATAAAGAAATGCACCCCTATGCTTGGTCTGAAGTGGTAATATTTTTATGTATCATGGCACTCGCTCATTAATTCATCGACATAATGGTCTTACCAGCAGAAGTGGGATGTCATGCATAAAGAGTATCAACGATTCGAGGGTGTTCTAAATTACTTTTGGGATACATGGTTACACTCTTACAATGAGCGGTTTGTTTCAGCATGGGTTGATACATGTATACACCTCGGGAGCAATTCAAATCAAAGGTATAGTCACTTTATAACTTTATTATTTAAATTTTGTTTATTATTGTACTATTTCAATTATTTTCAGTATTAAAACACAATATATTTTTTTTATTAAAGGGTAGAGTCTGCACATGCGAGACTGAAGTTATATTTGGGAGATACTATGTCATCCCTACAGACATCTTTTGAAAAAATATATAAGATGTTGAGATTTCAGTTCGGGAATATTAAAAAGTCATTCGAGAAATCTCTCAACATTGCACGCCATCAACATTTATATGATGACATTTTCAGTCAAATAAGGTGTCGGATTTCATTAGAGGCAATGAAGTTAATTTTTGGTCAACTAAAATGCATTGAGAAAGCATCTCACCAGCTAGTCGGCAGATACAATTGTTCTATCAAAATTGTATACGGATTGCCATGCGAGCATGATCTTGCACATTACCATTACTTTTCCATTCAAATTCCGCTTCAGAGTATCAACACTCATTGGAGGAGATTGTCGATGCACGTACATCAGTTTAATAACGAGGAAGCACAACCTAACAGGACATCTCACGGTGTTAAAATATTAGATGGGATGGATCCACATATGCGAGAGAATATGATAGACAAGTTTTTCGATATGATAGATCCATCTTAAAGTACAGTTCGAGTCCCTTCATACAACACAAAACATAGAGGTTGACCTACGGGTAGAGATGAGCAAAGTGGACGTCGCAAACCTTCTTTTGCAGATGCATCCACTTTATGATCTAGGGTCTCTCAACCGATTGCAACATCTCGAGGGAGAGGAAGACGTGGAAGGGGGTCAAAGGTTTGCAATACTCAAACGATCCATGATCACTCTCCAGTTCCACTTATCCATGATACTTATATTGAGAAATTACCTGTGCCTCTACAGTGTTATATTTCTCACACTATTGATGTTCAACCTGATGGTCATTATGGATTCAGACCAATAGTTGTACTAATTGGGTATGGTGAAGAAGGTTGGTTTCAAGTACGATTCGAGCTTATAGAAAAGATTCAACAAAATGAGGATCTATATGATCAACTTTATTCAGATCAAAATTTGGTGATCAATTTATTATTCTCATTGAATTGGTTTGAGTAGTGAGCACCAGAAATGTATTGGATGGACTCTATACCTTTGGGAATTATCATCGCATCAAGGTACAATCTTGTACTGCATACATTTGGTGAGAATATTGGAAGTTGTTTTACTCACTTGCCATTAAAAACTCCTCCAGTTCCAAACCAAGAGCGTCGAGAAACAGATATTGCTCATGTTGGCAATCACTTCGTACAAGTTTTCTTACATCCTCATTACCCTGTACCACTCATTCCAATGTGGTGGTGGCAACATTCATCGTATGAAGCTAAATGATGGGTCGCTCATTATAGAACACGTGTTCATTTATAGTACGAAGTAATATGTACACAACCACCAAACGCATCGGGAGTAGAATTTGGAAGCAATATTGATTAAAATTTCTATTTTTATATATTTCCGTATTTTTTTATATTATTGCATGTATCCTTCATTTTAAAAAAATAGTTATTCTTAAGTCATGAATGTGTTTACTATTAATTGTTAGTATTTTTATTAGTTTTAAATATATAATTTTAACTCCTAAAATTTTATAGTATCAAAGGTATAGTCATTTTATAGCTTTATTATTTAAATTTAATTCATTATTGTACTATTTCAATTCTTTTCAGTATTAAAACACAATGTAATTTTTTTTATTAAAGGGCAGAGTCTGCACATGCGAGACTGAAGTTATACTTGGGAGATACTATGTCATCCCTACAGACATCTTTTGAAAAAATACAAAAGATGTTGAGAATTCAGTTCGGGGATATTAAAAAGTCGTTCGAGAAATCTCTCAATATTCCACGCCATCAACATTTACATGATGACATTTTCACTCAAATAAGGTGTCGAATTTCATTAGAGGCAATGAAGTTGATTTATGGTCAGCTAAAATGCATTGAGGAAGCATCTCACCAGTTACTCGGCAGATGCAACTGTTCTATCAAAATTGTATACGAATTGTCATGCGAGCATGATCTTGCACATTACCGTTACTTTTCCATTCAAATTTCGCTTCAGAGTATTAACGCTCATTGGAGGAGATTGTCGATGCACGTACATCAGTTTAATAACGAGGAAGCACAACCTAACATGACATCCCACGGTGTTGAGATATTTGATGGGATGGATCCACATATATGAGAGCATATGATAGACAAGTTTTTCGATATGACAGATCCATCTCAAAGTACAGTTCGAGCCCCTTCAATTCATACAACACATAATATAGAGGTCGACCTACGGGTAGAGATGAGCAAAGTGGACGTCGCATACCTTCTTTTGCAGATGCATCCACTTCAAGATCTAGGGGCTCTCAACCGACTGCAACATCTTGAGGGAGAGGAAGACATGGAAGGGGGGGTCAAGGTTTGCAGTACTCAAACGACACATGATCACTCTCTAATTCCACCCATCCATGATACTTATATTGAGAAATTACCTTTGCAACGTTATATTTCTCACACTGTTGATATTCAACCTAATGGTCATTGTGGATTCAGGGCAATAGCTGTACTAATTGGGTATGATTCAAGCTTATAGAAGAGATTCAACAAAATAAGGATATATATGATTAACTTTATCCAGATCGAAATTTGATGACCAATCTATCATTCTCATTGAATTGGTTTGAGCCGTGAGCACCAAAAATGTATTGGATGGACTCTATACCTTTGGAAATTGTCATCGCATCAAGGTACAATTTTGTACTGCATACATTTCATGAGAATGTTGAGAGTTATTTTACTCACTTGTCATTAAGAACTCCTCCAGTTTCAAACTAAGAGCGTCGAGAAATAGCTATTGCTCATGTTGGCAATCACTTCGTACCAGTTTTCTTACATCCTCATTACCTTGTACCACCTATTCCAACGTGGTGGTGGCAACATTCATCGTATGAAACTAAAGGATGAACTACTCGTTATATGACATATGTTCATTTGTGGTACGAAGTAATAGGTATACCACTACCAAATGCGTCGGGAGCAGAATTTGAAGGTAATATTGATTAAAATTTCTATTTTTATATATTTCTGTGTTTTTTGTATTATTGCATGTACTCTTCATTTGAAAAAAAATGTTTGTTCCTAAGTTATCAATGTGTTCACTATTAATTGTTAGTATTTTTGTTAGTTTTAAATATATAATTTTTATTTTAATCCATATTTTTATATATTTTTTAAAATTTTTACAAATAATAACCCCTAAAATTTATAAGTAAAAATAAATAAAAGATTATAAATATATAAAAAAATTATTTAAAAAAGCTGATAAAAACATGATTAACAACAAAATAAAATTAATAAAAAAATAAAATTAAAAAAAAATAATAAATTTAAAAATACAAATATTATGAAAAAAAATAATAAATAAAATTAATTAAAAAATAAAACTAAATAAAATTTATATAAAATTCACACCTCCTCTCATATCCCCTCGTCCTCTGTCTCCATCGGCTCACGCAGACGGCCTCCTCAGAGTCCAAGCGTCTGCCCGCTTGAACAGCTCGAGCACCTGGTCCTCCTCGAGCTCCGCCACGGTCGCTCCCTTCGCCACTGGAGACACCAGAACCCACCGCTCTCCTCCTGAAGAACAAGTTCGCCGTTGCCGGAAACCTCGATCGAAGGCCTCTTCATCGTTCCTCTGCTAGTCTGCTTCGATTGATTGCGACTAACTGGCGAATCAGGTTGAGTCGGCGTAAACGGATAACACGGGCCAACTATTTTTTTTTTTTTAAAAAAAAAAATCAATGTCATGCAATCTCCGGGATCTTGTTGGCAACTTCGACGTTCAGTTCCTACTCAACGTTTTACCCACTAGAAAAAGGACGCATTGACATGTGGCTCATCAGCCGGGTCCACGTACAACACATCAGCGAGAGAGGTGCGTTGACTGATTCGTCGACGGGAACAAAATCCATAATTTTGTAATCGTTCCAATAATTGCAACAAAATACAAAATTGACAGAGAAAAGGGAGTAATTTATATAAAAGCTTAATTTCAATCTTTGTTTTTTAAAATAAAAAAAATCTATTATTGTTATTGATCCGTAACGCAAAATAAACGTGGTCGATTCGATGACGTCATCTGACGAAACTAGCCGTCACTAAATTAACAAGTTGCCTAAAAATCGAATTTCTTTTCAACTCCCCTCCAACCCAACCATTCCCTTTTCATGCTAACACCACCTCGTCACATGTTACGTCAACGGCACAACTTTGCAGCCACTCAACGGACGAGTACGCAAACGTGTATCTTACTCCGAGTCATTCTTTAATTTAAAAACATCGGCCGTCATCTCGGGTCGCTTTCGCGCGTCGCTCCGCGTTGCACGTTTTTTGGCCATTGGCCCTCAAGTCCCCAGCAGCTGCCCTCCGTCGGCCCGCGGCGATCGCTCCATCTCGTCCGTTCATCGCGGGGCGAGACGCTTCGTTGTCGTCGGTCGATTAATCAGGCAATCACGAGTCCACGTCGGGCCGTGTCGGCAGTGCATCTGCCGGTTCTCGCCCCATCGGACGGCCAGCACATCGCCACGTAATTGGCCGATGACAGCGCCTTAGACGCGTCGCCATCGAGCCCTGCCGGCTCGGGCGGAGCCAAGGCCGCCGCCGCCCCTCCCCCCTCTAGTGCGCCACGTGTTGTGGGCTCGCCGGGGCCACTCCCTAGCGTCCTCCACTAGACGGGCTGCACCCAAGATGCACCCATTTATACAGCCAGTCAGGCACACAGTGTGCTCGGACGAACGTGGGTATTCGTTGGAGGCGTGTGTGTAGACTAACGAATGATCGACTCATTCCGACGCCCCCGCATCACGTGAAGATTGAGGTTCCGGGAAATGGACGGCTGAGATGGCTGGACAGGATGGTATAAGTGCTTCGTCTTCGTCTAGTTAAATGATTCCTTCCTCACTTCTTGTAGTGCGTTCACAGTGGCGCGAGGGAGATGTCGGTGCGGAGGACCACTCACCAGCTAAGCAGCGGGATGATCGTCTCCGGTCCGCCGGAGCCACAGAAGGAGATGGCGCCGGCCGTGGGGTCGAGGGCGGCGCCCTACACCGGCGGGGACGTCCGCAAGTCCGGCGAGCTCGGCAAGATGTTCGACATTCCCGCGGTGGGAGATCCCGGCGGAGGATCGTCCAGGTCAGTGTCCAAGTCCCACTCTGGGCCGATCGTTCGGTCCGCTTCCTCCTCTGGATCCGGTCCGGTGCCTCCGCGGAAGACCTCTGGCCCGCTCGCGCAAATCCCCCCGACAGGGCTGATCACCTCGGGGCCTGCGCGTTCGTCCGGCGGGCAGACAGATCAGTCGCCGCTGCCTACGAGGAGGAAGAAGATGGAGGCCAGGTATGGCGGAGCGGTGACTGCGGTGGAGGAGGAGGAGTTCGCGTTTGGTTTGTCGCGGGGTTGGAGATGGGTGCTGGTGGCGGTTTTCGTGGCGGGATTTGCTGCGGGTGCATTCGTGTGGGTAGCGGTGGGGCGATCAGTGATTCTGATTGGGGTGGCAGCGGTAGCGGCGCCGGTGGCGGTGGTGGCGATGTGGAATTGGGCGAGGGGCAGGGAAGAAGTGAAACGATTTTGGCAGTTCTACCCAAATACTTCTATGGACATTAGAAATCTCCAAATTGGGAAGTTGGTTAAAATCACTGGGGTATTCCTTTCCTCTCGAAGCTTTCATTGCAACTTTTTTTTTCCTTCTTTTTCTCGCTGCTTTGTTTTATTCTTTCTTGTTACTTTTTGAGGATGAAAAATCTTGCTTTAAATGAGCTACGACACTAGCTAATAAAGAATGTTCTAAGTTTGATAAGATTTTATTGCCTTGCTAATTCTGAAAGGCTGATTGAGGCACCAGAAAGGCATGCATCTCATTTATTTAACTATTTTGACGAATTTGGAGTCAGATTTTTTTCCCCCTCTATGAAATTAAGTAATAAATTGAAACTAGTTTTCAAGGCACGACAATTTCAGAAAATGTTGACTAACAATATAATTAACTATAAAAATACGTGAATGCATGAGAATTTCTTAAGAGAATGTACACACTATTTGACCATTTGATTCGCTGATGGCTTGCCGGCAAACCTTTCTTATGCATGTAATTTATGCTTTTTTGATGACGAATATATATTTCCAGAAAGTTACATACTTGGGAGAACTAAGCTTTTTTATGCTTTTAGTCGCATAAGAAGAAAAAAAGAACTTTTTGGCCTAGTTTTTGACTCGGAAGCTGGTCACTATGTTAGACACCTTCATCTTTGTAATGACCTAAAACTTTCCCATTTGTGCTAAAATCTCTGAACTTCAATATGCATATAATTCTTGTGTTTTTCTCTAAACAATGCATACTATTATTTTATATATGTTGTGTTTAGGTGAAAGCTAAATTACATGCTTCTTGAATGCTTTTCTCAGGAGTTGCAATTACTAGTATTAAAACCCGCATTTGTTGTTTTATTTGATTAAAAAAATTATTTCTTCAACATGTTAGGGGGGAAGTTCTCTCTGTATGGTGGGGGCATAATAACTAGTTTCCTTATTTATCTCTGGAAAAATTAGTTGCATTGCAATTTTATGTTAATTCAGACAATGACACTTCAGAATTAGTTGTTATTTCAAGCTGTAGACAACTTAGTATAATACTTCAACAAGAGATTCGTCAACATATTTCTTGTTTTCTTTGCTAAGTGGATACAAGTAACTGAATTCTTACTGGATCTCTCAAATAAGCTTAGGATGATATTGCTGTTGGAATTCGAAATATTCTCTGTTGTTTTTTATCATTCCATATGTGTTTTTATTGTTGATTGATAGTTTATTAAGCATTGTTGCAAAGGTGACACATGGTACATGCGAGGTGTTCAAGTTATTGAAAGCAATATGGTTAGTTTGACTTTGAGGGATATTGACTGTTTTCAGTTGTGTCCTGTTTTTGTCTTTTGTGCAGCATGTCACTTGTGGAAGCATCCCTCTTGAGTCATCTTATCAAAATATCCCCAGGTGTATATATGCATCTACTGAGCTGCACGAGAATAGAGGATGGAGTGGATTTACTACTAATCCTGCTCATAATTGCTCTACATGGAGACTCAAATATGTTGAGGTTAGACTTTGATTTGGGTTTTAAATGACTAATCAAGTCATCTTATCTATGATTGTCCCTTCCTGCACTTCTATGTAATTATTACACACTGCACAAATCTGAAATGAAATGACAGATTTTCCTTAGAGCAACATCCATCTTAGCTATACTTGTCACAACCTATAGCATCATCACCTAGACTGTTAGAAGAAGAAGAAAGACAGCCCGGTGCACGAAGCTCCCGCCATGCGGGGTCTCGGGGAAGGATCCATTGTACGCGGCCTTACCCTGCTTTTTGCAAGAGGCTGTTTTACAAATTTTAAAATTATAAACCTCTATTTTAAAATTTGAAATCTAATGCAGATGCCCAAAATAGCTTTAACCTTGATCTAAGCCTTTGGAAGCTTTGGGCAACCTTAGCACTTTATCCAAGGAGAAATAGAAATATTTTGGTGCAACCTTTTCAAGTCAAAGCTCTCTAAGAGCTTGTATAAGAAAATAGAAATATATCCCTGCAAGCTTTTGAACTGTAAGCTCTCTAAGAGCTTATGTAAGAAGAGCTTCAACGACTCACTTTCATTCGCCATCAACCAACTGGGAATCCCTAGTTTATTGCTTGAACAAATGTTACATTGGACAACCAACGACGATATCAATTGACTATTGCTCAAACCCTTGCATTCAGTTGACTCCTTGGTCAACTAACATGCTCTAATTGATTGAATTCCTCTCAGTTTATTGAATTCAGTCCGTGATCCCTCCTTCAGTTGACTTCTTTGTAAACCTACACAAAGTTTTGGGACCAAGCTATAAATCATAGAATATAATTTAGGACCGATAATTTCCCGGTTGAAGATTTCAAATCAATTTATTACCACTAAGTTGTCTACCTCTACCTAGCTGAATATGTTATTTCCAATGATGTTGCATAAATACACAAACTTTGAATGTTACATTTGTTGGTAATGGGAATGTGCAAACGTGGGTTTGCCCATGATACACACGTTACCCATATATAATACAGGGAAATTACCATTATACCTCTAGGGGATTCGCCCCACCCGGACCGAACCGGGAATACCACCAGAATTGCCCATCGGGTTGAAGACTAGCTCCACAGACCACCGTAGGTCCTTTCAGCGTGCTTTGTCTTTACTTGCACGCACCCTGGAAAACTTCCCAGGAGGTCACCCATCCTCAGATTACTCTAAGATAAACACGCTTAACTT
>JBBMJZ010413095.1:17589153-17625544 GCA_037833815.1 Zingiber zerumbet
AGCTGACTAAAATATTCATCTTTGCAAAATATTTTATTTTACTATACAACTACTTCATGATAAAATTAAATTGTACCCGAGAATCTGAAGGTTTGAGTACTTGAATCCCAATTGTAAAATATATTAGCCAAAATACCACGGATATGCTGCATATCTTGTATGTCCAAAAATATACTAAAGGGTGACTGTTTGATCACCGCTATGTGTCGGTCATGTAAAATAACAGTTCTATTATGCCTTCATTTCTTTGTGGATGCTTGAAAAAAACTTTTAAAGTGATATAAGACACTATTCCAATGCAGTTTCTATCCAACATCCATTGAACCCTAAATTTTAAAAATTTTAAAAAATTTAAATCTTACTCGTTGAGCTTTTCAAAATCACATAGTTTAAGATTAACAGAGTTTCGAAAGGTGATATCTTTACAGATAATTGAAGTGGAGAGGACGATACACCCGATCCCCTTCTTTGCACTATTATGAAAGAAGATTATTGACGGAAACCCTAAAATCCTACACTTGAGTCTCGCAAATACTGGATTTTTGAGTCTAAATGCTAGATGTCGCTTGATCAAGGTACAAAGACATTACGTAGAGTTTCGCTAGGGGGGCAATTTTACCATAATATTGGAGCTGCAATAGGAGACTTACGAAGAACACCCAGGCATGCACGAGTTGACAGACGGAGGGAGAAAAATGATCATACGATTATTTTTAAATCAAAATAATTCAAAATATGGTTCGGATGCCTGAAAAATCACAACGAAGGAGAGGAGGTTGGAGGGAGGGTTAAAATGAAAATTCCATATGACTTAAGTATGCCCTTTGATAAATACAGAACTACGATACACTTTTTAATAAATACAATATCCTAGGTACATCTTTTGATAAATTATCGATTTATATACCCACTCAGCAACGCCCTGAGTTTTGTTGTAACTTAGCTGTGATTTTAAGGCTGGAGGCCGATTGCGGCTTGACCATGATTTTGCAATCAAAGGCTACGATCAAGCATTGTGGCAGCCAACCGCGGCTGTTAGCGGCAATTCTGCACCGATATCAATAGTCAGTATTTGTATGATTTTATAATTTTTTAAAAAAGAGAATAGAATTTATAAAAAAAATGTCTTTCCATAAATATAAAAATTGGAATATTTTTTTATAAGTTAAATTTCTTGTTCCGTAAGTTGCCGATAAACAATGCCTTCCACTCGAAATAAGTACTAATAACCGACTGAATTTAAAAGTTACGGATTGGACGATGCAAAACTCACCTCGTCTTGCCCTTGCCTTCCTCATTAGGATGAGCTTCGAGTATTCGCCCAGCTTATCCGCTGTTTTGATGAGTTTGAAGCCGTGCCTTTCTCTTTGGATTTCACCTATTTGTCCGCAGCGAGAGCATCATTGATACGATCGGCATGAAGTGATGGATTCTCTATCGCCTCATTCTGAATCTGACGAACCCCTTGGCTTCTTTTGCCACGCGAGCACTATCGCCTCAGTGAATCCTCAACCTCTGTCTGGAAGCAGAGGAGGTCGACAAACTACGCTGGACGGTTCAGTCAAATTAACCTTTTTCTCAATGAAAATCCTGATTAGCAAATACACGTAGCGCACGGTTACCGGCTAAGGTTGTCACGTTAAGGTGGGCCCCAGTTTTCCACAAATGAGATAAACAAACTCTCGGGTGGCGCCCAGCGCCTGCATCACTATGTTTCTCCCGTTTCGGCCTCACACCGTCCACTGAAGCGTCACTGCCCCACCTCCCTTTTAATTTTAACTCCTTATCTCGACTCAACCCGACACCTTGGAAGCGAGCGAGAGCGAGAGCGAGAGCGAGAGTGAGAGCCAACGGTCCATGGATACTCTGAAGCGCCAATGCCTCACTGGCTTCCTCGTCGACGCCAGGTTCGCCTCCCAACTCGCTTCTCCACCGTTGAGGAGTGGGAGGGGCCGCATTTGGATTCCCTTTCGCACGCAAAAGCTCGGCGGCGGCTTCTCTGTCACCCTTCGGAGGCTGCCGCCCATGATCCTTCCAGGCGCTTCTTCCTTGTCTTTTCCCTCCGATGCAGGATCTTCTGTGGTCACCCTTTGCCTTTTCTTCTTTACGTTTCGTGGTAGTTTTGGGCTTCGTTGTTTTTACCTTTTTGCTGGCTCTTGTCTTTAATCTTTCTCAATTTTTTTGGGTGCTCTTTTGAGATTGTTCTCTGCTTTCGCTCGTCTTATTCTGAACTAGTAGCTTCTTTCCGGAAGATCTCCGGTGTCTTTTTCGTTCTTGATTCTCGACACTTTCTTTTATTTTTCTGTGTGTTTTTCATTAGATTTTTCAGAGGATTCCAATTAGCCATATAACAGCAGGACAAGTTGAGCCCCTTTGTGATTCCATGGCAATGGACAGCACCTATTAAGAATTTCTCGTTTTTAATTAGTTTGCGGCAATTTGTTGTTTAATTAATATCTGAGGCCGGTTAGAGGATGAAACACATTACTGAGATTGTTATTTGAAGCTTGATTTGAACTCGTTGGACTCTCGCAGGTGGAAGCAGGCGAGATAACTCCTGATTCTCCTATTGAGACGACAGGTGAACCTTTGATCACTTGTTCTAATCTCTTGATTTTATTTACCTACAATTTCTATTTGTTAGATTCCTCCAAAACCGTCCGCGTAAGGTTTGTTCTACAGAAGGAATGCCCCTTCGGCCAGCAATTTTTCATTGTTGGCGATCACCCTGTGTTTGGCCTATGGGATCCCACAAAAGCTGTTCCTTTGGAGTGGTCTACTGGCCATGCATGGACAACTGAGCTGGTGAGACAAGGATGTGCAAATTTACTTTGTGATCCTAAATACAATAGTTCCGATTTTACTCAAACTGAAATATATTTGTAAATCAGAACTTGCCTGCTGGGAAGATGATTCAATTCAAATTTATACTCAGAGGTCTCGCAGGGGGTATCAGTTGGCAGCCTGGTCCTAACAGGTGCTTGCAAACATGGGAAACCACCAAGACCATTATTGTTTCTGAAAACTGGGATAATGCAGTGAACCAAAAGATTACCGAGGAACTGCAAGCAGTCATCATGGTTGACGAACCAGTGTCCCTCAAGGCTCCAGCTCTTGAGGCTCAGGATACTGAAGGTGATGGAGATCTTCTTTTAGTCCCTGGCTCGGAACCAATTCCTGCATCTGGGAGTGCTTCAGGTTCCTCACAGGAAACAATGGAAGCAAATGCTCCTGATGCTGATGAAGCTGAACACTGCAACTTTGCCCAGGTAAATGTTTGATGAGAATTAAGTAGAGCTACACTATGCTTTAATAATGATAAACAAGCTTATGCTTTCTTGTCTCAACTTCTGAAACTGCAAATGTTGTATTTCCTATCTCAAAGCTTCCCGAGGATCAGCAAGCGCTCATCATGGTGTCCCAGTACGCATTTACAGAGCATCTTACTTTGCTCTGGAAAATCCTTTACGCATTTACAGAACGCATTTATAGAACATCTTTCTGAAACCATCTTGACAGGGAAGAGGTGTCCCAGTACCAAATAATAAAGAACAATGCGCCAATGTTTGAGAATAATGTTTTCCCTGCTTGTAGATTATAGTCACACTAGATTTTTGCTTTTAATTTAAACTTTCAAGTTAAGGTGATCCCTTGCACTGTGGAGTGGCTTGCTTACTGCACTCTATCCTGGTCTTTAGTGTTTACGTAATAATTAAAGCTCATTTTGTAAAATGCTTGGTGGCATTGATGTGTTTACTTTTGATACGTATTGAACTTTATCAAGTTCATTAAATTTGATTACAGGAGTAACTATCTTTTAGCAAAGTTGAATACTATTTGAAAAAAAAAAGTATACCTTTATATAAATATAAAAGGGAAGTGCTAGATGGCTAGAACATTTTTTTAATTATTTTTAAGGTCACTACTCACTAAGGGTATTCAAGTATATCTTTTCTCGTATATTTTCATATTTGATTTTTAAAAATTATCTTTCAATGGTTATTTGTATTTCTAAAATGGTATCCATTGATTAAATCTTTAAGATTTATTTGCTAACCGATTAAATTATGACCTTTTAGATTTACAGATATTAAAATTAGATGAGCTGTTCAATATTTTATAAGTTGAATGTATTGTTCCATATATGTCGGACTATTATGACCCTCCACTTTTACTTTAAATAAGTAGTAATAATCGATCAAACTTAAAAATTATCATATTGAAAGTAAGAGAACAACTATGCTATTAGCTGAATTTGGTGTCATAGAATTTTCAGATGATACATGGGGATATGAGAATTCATATGTCACATTGTCCAATTAAAGATCTTGGTGGAGATCAAAGTGGTCACCGACTATTCTTTTAGTTTAGTCATCCAATTCTTTCAGCTGAGGCGCTCTACTTCTCCAACTCAGATCACTTGACTCCTTCAACTTGGGTCATCTGACTCTTTCAGCTTAGTCATCCGACTCATTCACCTCAGTTGCTCGACTCCATCCGCTTAGGTCGCTCGACTCCTATAACTCAGGTTACTTGATTCCTTTAGCTCATTCACTCGACTTCTTCAAATCAGTTATCAGACTCCTTTAGTTTAGTCACCCACGCATTCTATTGGAATCTACATTCTACTTGGATAGTTGCATTGTTTTTCCCAAAGAATATGGATAAAACATAGCCATTTCTCCCGGGTACATGAACAACATATGCGTTTCTTTTGTGCAAATTAAACGTGGGAAATGTAAAGGCACAAAGGCAATCTTAAATATAGTCGTCCGCCTCCGCTGGTGAAAATATGAGCACACAATCATCTGCTCTTCTACAGCTTCATTTTCTATTTCTCCTAGCCCATGAACTAACTTGGATGTTGGAGTGGTCATGCTGAACCCAATCTCGACGTCCATTCTAATCTCTCGTTGAGTATTTATATGAATATCGTGAGCCACCTCATCGTCTCATCTACTACCTTCTCCACGACAATTACTTCTCGCCGACTAGATCATGATTGCAGATAGGAACAATAATTTGAATGGATGAAAAACTCACCTCCTGCTGCCTTTGCCTTCCTCATTATAATCTTGTTAGCTTCGAGTATTTTTCAAGCTTATCCTCTGTTTTGAGTTTGAAGCCTTGTCTTTCTCTGAGGATTTCACCCTATTTGTCCACAGCGAGAGCATCATCGATACGATGCATAAAGTGATGGATTCTCTATCGCTTCATTCCGACGAACCCTTTGGATTCTTTTGCCACGCGAAACACAACCGTCTCAGTCAATCCCTCAGCCTTTGTTGGGAAGTAGAGGAGGTTGACAAACTTGTCTTCGATGGTTCGTTCAGATCAACATTTTTCTTCAATGAAAATCTTGCTTAGCAAGTACACGTAGCGCACGGTTACCGGCTGAGGTTGTCACGTTACGGTGGGCCCCAGTTTTCCCCAAAATAAACAAACTCACAGGTGCCGTCCAGCGCTCTTATCACTTTGCTTTCCGTTTTGAGAATCTCAGTCGGCGAATCTCGACCGCCAACCGCAGTCCCCTCGCCTGCCCTCTCCATCTGTGCCGTCGATTTATGTGTCACGGTCTCGGCCAACTAATCCCCGTCCACTGAAGTGTCGCTGTCCCCACATCCTTTTATAGTTAACTCCTTATCTCGGTGCAAGCCCACACCTGGGAGGCTGTGAAGCGAGAGAGAGAGAGAGAGCGCGAGAGAGGAAGCGAAAAGTTCGAGGAGGATCGGCGATATCGGTCCATGGATGCTCTGGAGCGCCAATGCATCACGGGCTTCCTCGTCGACGGCAGGTTCGCACCTCATCTCGCTTCTCCACCGTCGAGGAGCAGGAGCAGCATTTGGATTCCCTTTCGCACGCAAAAGCTCGGCGGCGGCTTCTCTGCGACTCTTCGGAGACCGTCCGTGATCCTTCCAGGCGTTTCTTCCTCGTCTTTTCCTTCCGATGTAGGATCTTCTGAGGTCTTTCTTTGGCTTTTTCTTATTTAAGTTTCGTGGTCCTTTGGGCTTCGTAGCTTTTTACCTTTTTGCTGGTTTTCGTCTGCTATTTTTGGGGTGCTCTTTTGTGATTGTTCTCTGCTTTTGGTCGTCTTATTCGAAACTAGTAACTTCTTTCCGGAAGATCTCTGGCGTCTTTTCGTTCTTGATTCTTGCTACTTCTTTTTATTTTTCTCTGTGTTTTTCATTAGATTTTTCAGAGGATTCCAATTAACCATATAACAGCAGGACAAGTTGAGCCCCTTTGTGATTCCATGGCAATGGACAGCACCTATTGTAAACTTCTTGTTTAAATAGGAAGAATCTCTCGTTTTTAAATAGTTTGTGGAAACTTCTTGTTTAATTAATATCTGAGGGCGGTTAGAGGATGAAACACATTACTGCGTTTGTTATTTGATGCTTGATTTGAACTCGTTGGACTCTCACAGGTGGAAACAGAAAAGATAACTCCTGATTCTCCTATAGAGACGACAGGTGAACCTTTGATCACTTGTTCTAATCTCTTTATTCT
Organism: Zingiber zerumbet; assembly: GCA_037833815.1. NCBI lineage: Eukaryota > Viridiplantae > Streptophyta > Magnoliopsida > Zingiberales > Zingiberaceae > Zingiber > Zingiber zerumbet. The sequence continues at coordinate 17,595,664 of JBBMJZ010413095.1, forward strand.
ATTTACCTTATCAAGCAAACAATCTGCTGTTACAATTGCTATTTGTTAGATTCCTCCAAAACCGTCCGCGTAAGGTTTGTTCTGCAGAAGGAATGCTCCTTCGGCCAGCAAATTTTCATTGTTGGCGATCACCCTATGTTTGGCCTATGGGATCCCACAAACGCTGTTCCTTTGGAATGGTCTACTGGCCATGTATGGACAACTGAGCTGGTGAGACAAGGATGTGCAAATTTGTTTTGTGAACCTAATTACAATGGTTCTGATTTTACTATAACTGAAATATATTTGTAAATCAGAACTTGCCTGCTGGGAAGATGATTCCGTTCAAATTTATACTCAGACGTCTGGCAGGGGATATCAGTTGGCAGCCTGGTCCTAACAGATGTTTTCAAACATGGGAAACCACCAAGACCATTATTGTTTCTGAAGACTGGAGCAATGCAGAGAACCAAAAGATTACCGAGGAACTGCAAGCACTCATCATGGTCGACGAACCATTGGACCAGACTCCAGCTCTTGAGGCTCAGGATGATGTTAGCCAGACTTTAGTTACTGAAAGTGATGGAGATCTTCAATTAGTCCCTGGCTTGGAGCCAATTCCTGCATCTGGGAGTGCTTCAGCTTCCTCACAGGAAACAATGGAAGCAAATGTTCTTGATGCTGATAAAGCTGAGCACAGCAACTTGGCCCAGGTAAATGTTTGATAAGAATTAAGTAAATCTACACTATGCTTTAATAATGAGAAAGAGGCCTATGCTTTCTTGTCTCATCTTCTGAAACTGCAAATGTTGTATTTCCTATCGCAAAGGTTACTGAGGAACAGCAAGCGCTGACCGACAAACCACTGTCCGATGAGGTCAGTTTCGGTGGTAATGACCGAGTGGTAATGGGCCAAGCTCCATCTATTGAGGCTCAGGATAATGTTAGCCAGACTTTAGCCACTGAAGGCGATGGAGATCTTCTTTTAGTCCCTGGCTTGGCACCAATTCCTGAATCTGGAAATGCTTCAGGTTCCTTACAGGAAACAATTGAGGCAAATGTTCCTGATGCTTCTTTCGAATCAGATGAAGCTGAGCACTGCAACTCAGCCCAGGTAAATGTTTGATGTGAAGTAGATCTACACTATGCTTTAATAATGAGAAAGAGGCTTATGCTTTCTTGTCTCAACTTCTGAAACTGCAAATGCTGTATGTCCTATTTCATGGAAGTCCAAGATCTCTGTACTATTTTCATTAGCCGCGAATAAATTTTCATGAGTTGGATGTACTGCTTTCTAGTTAACAATACTACGAAGAATGTGAAATACAATTTTGCTTGTTTCTCGCACCATTGGATGTGGGTCGAACACTTTGTTAACTTTACAAATCTGTTTCCATATGTTGCATGGTGTTGTGGATCAGTCCTCCGGAGTGGGAGATAAATCGGAGGGGTCATATAAAGATCAAATTCAAGAAGAGGCAAATGATGTTGAAACTGAACAAGTAGAGAATATTGATGGTGTGATGAATGGAGACAAAAATCTTCCTAAAGAAGCTGACTATGATAATGGCATACGTAGAGGTCCTGGGAATCATTTTACCCTAAAAGAAATTTCATGATAATCATGTGTAGTTTCTTGCTTCATGTTTTTGTTCGTGGTAGTGTGGTAGTGTGTGGTTAAGGATATGACTTTTAGCATTATAGCAGCTATTATTATTGCAAACTAGAAGCAGCGAAAGTTTTCACGGATACTACTGTTGTTGGTGCCCGTGAGAATAGCGTATTGTTGTGTTTTCTTCACTAAATTGTAAGCGAACATTGTAAGATGGAGGACAGTATCCATCCATTTCCAATGTTGTAAGCCCTTATTATTAGTTTTTTCCCAGTTTTCTTGTGAGGTTGGTAAGCCACGGCAAAAATCATTTACCTTCCTCTTTACGACTTTACAGGCAAAAATAAAAAAAAAATACTCCCTGTACTTTTATTATGCTACAAGTGCTTCACATTTTATATTTTTTAATTTTTCAAAATTATTGTCAATACTATTTTAATATTTATGAGTTATAATTATATTTCACTAAAATGGTTGATAAGACGCCATATAAAACATAGAACTCCAAAATTCCAATTTATATTACTACCATTATTTTTATTATTTTAAAAAAGATAAATTAGAATTTGTTTTGACGCTTATATGAAATTTTATATGACATGGGTAAAACCTGGGCAAGGGCATTTTAATGGCGATAGAGGATGAGGATAGAAGGAGGGGGAAAGCCTCGCCTCATGGTCACAAACCAGATGTCCCCAAACAAGATGCCATAACATCAGCTTCTCCAATCTGACCGGCGCCATGGATGCCGCTCGCCTTCTCAACCCCTCCTGCTTATTCTCTCCCGTTCCGTCCCCTCCGCGGCTCTCTCGCTCCCCCGCCTCCCGGGTTCAGAGGCGACGATGCGCGTCACGCGCCTCTTTCGTAGCCTGCCGTCGGCTGAAACCCTGCCTTGCCTGTGGCGCCGACACTCTGGTCGCTCGATCGGAACGGGGCTCGCAGACCCTCCCCTCCGACAAGATTAGGGCGGAGGGTGCGGACCTGAAGTCTTGGCTGCACTTGCATGGGTTACCGCCGTGCAAGGTTGACCTCAAGGAGAAGCCTTCGCATGACGGGAAGCACCACCCTATTCATTACGTCGTGTCCAGTGACGATCTGCAGGTAGGATTTTGTGGGTCGCTGACGTCTTCTTCTTCTTTTTTTTTTAATCACTTTGCCCAGTTTATAGAGCTTACATTTGATTTTTTTTGGGCAGGAGGGAGACGTTGCATTTTCGGTACCGAATTCATTAGTTGTGACTCTGGATAGAGTTTTAGGAAACGAAATCATCGGTAAGTCCATAAGAGGGTTTATTTTCTTTGGATTTTCTTCCAAGTATGTAATTACTCCTCTGAAGACTCAACTGCTCAAGCATTTCCAGGGTCATGGTATTCACCTAAAACCAAAGGGAAGCTGACTCTACTTGTAATTCTGCTGTCTTCCACTTAAGTCTATGAACTCTTGCCTCATACATGTAGAAAATGGTAGAGCTCTCAATGTCCATGTTTCAGCGGGCTATTATTCTGATTCGTGTAAAACAAGATTGACTGGAGTATAGGCCTATCTGACTTCTGTCACGGCACTTGAAATCGAAGGCTACTCATCTGTTTCTTAATAAATATATGGTCATTTTATGCTGATATATGGAAATGCATAATTCCATTAAACTTGAAAGTGGAGGGCGTGATTCATAAAGTGGTTGGATTAATATGACATTTTCAATTAGAGCCAAACTTGAGTTGTCATACATAAAATAGATACAGGAGTGTTTCACAAAATTTCTATAGGAAACAAACTTGTTAACCACGTGGAACGATCATAGATTTTAGTATCTAAATCCGTCTAATTAGTATGGTGATAATTCATTTATTTGTATTTATACTTTGTCAACTTATCTAGCTATTCTACCTTTAAGTTTTATTATGCTCCGCTCCCCTACTACTGTGACTATGAATTCAAGAAATTGCAATGATAATGATGAGATGAGGTCGATCAATACTCTGACTTTCTTACTATGGATTTGAGCAGGTTAAAACTCAAGGTCTTCATGAAGAAGATTAAAAAGCTGTCAATGCTGAAAGGATCTGGCATCATATGCTCTTGTGTGTCATTCATGGTTGTCAATATTAGCTGGTATCGATATTGAACAATTAAAAAATTTGGGTATTAGACATGGACTGAGTCGATAGCATCAGTGAGATTGGAATCACTGAGAAAAATTAAAAACAAAAATTTATTTAATGAATGATATAACAACAAGGATTCCAAATGACAAATTTATATTATATCATCAGATTATTAATTATGTAATTAACGATATATCTAATATAATGCTAGTATGGTTCATATCAAACTATATGCACATGTTAGTATGTATATTATGTAATTAAAAATAATGGTCTTTTTGATAATAAATTAATATCAAATGTAGTTTTAAATAATACTACTACAACAACAATAACAACCATGCCTTGTCCCACTAGGTGGGGTCGACCTATAGTTTTAAATAATCTTTATTTAAAATTATTCCCATTTAATAATTTTATATAGTTTTTAATATTACTTAAGTAAATAATTAGATATATAGTTTTGTTCTCTTTTTCTTATTTTTCATCACTTTCCTCCTTCTCCCCTACTTCTCGCACCATATATCGAAATGCCCGTTCTGTACCAAAATAATATCATTCTAGTCAAAGTGTGAAACACCGGTATAGCTCAAAATTTTAATCCGTTTGTTGCAATAATGACTTATTTATTGCTGGAAAATTATATATAGTATACAATTTATAATTCTGGAAATAGCCTCTTTCAAAAAGTAGGGTAAGACTGGGTATAATGAATCCTTTCCGGGACCCCACCTGGCCGGAGCTTCATGCATCGGACTGCATTTTTTTTATACAATTTATATATATGCACATCAATATGTGTGATGTAGTATACTTTCTTTTTATTACTATTTTAATGTCGATCACTTGAGCACTCGCTTATCGCTTAACACCGACTTGGAGAAGCACGTAGAGTGTTAGCAGGAGCCTATGTAATTGATGTTGCCTTATTTTGGAAGTAAACAAGCCAAGTGGAAGGGATGTTGCATAATTTTGGAAGAAAACAAACTAAGTGGAAGGGGATTAAAGGAGTAAACTAAAATATTTGAATTCATCTCAATGGGCTTACCATAGTCTTCCAAGCATTTGTATAGCAATTTACTATTGTTTTTATTTTTGATATTTGTGAGAATCCTATCCTTTGTTCTAAGTTTACTCAACACTTTCATTAACTATTTTAAAAAATGTTAAGCAAATAGCCATGCTAAATGTTGTTATTGCTTGTTAGGGTTCTATTGTGAATAGTATACATTACAAGAACCTAAATGTAATATTACCTTGATGAACGATGCATATTCATGTGTATATATCCTCTGGATTTTGCAGCCGAACTGTTGACAACAAACAAGCTATCTGAATTAGCCTGTTTGGCACTATATCTCATGTATGAGAAAAAGCAAGGAAAGAAGTCATTCTGGTATCCATTTATCAGGGAACTTGATCGCCAGAGAGGAAGAGGCCAGCTAGCTGTGGAATCTCCTCTTCTTTGGTCTGAATCTGAATTAGCCTACTTAGATGGCAGTCACACAAAGGTATTTACTATTCAGCCCATGGACAAAAATTCTACATGTGTTGCTTTTAAGTTGGGAATGTGGTTAGAATCCTGTTGTGGCTAAATGAATAGTATTGTAGCATAGATTCTCATGATGATTAACCATTCAGGCTGAAGTTCTTGAAAGAGAAGAAGGAATAAAGCGAGAGTATAATGAGCTTGACACAGTTTGGTTCATGGCTGGATCACTTTTTCAGGTCTTATTTTAATAATCAGACAAATCTGCCGTGTCCTAATTAGTTTTATAAAACTGATTGATGAATTTTCATTTTCTCACAAATTTTAGTGTGATACAGCAATATCCATTTGACATCCCTACAGAGGCTTTTCCATTTGAGATTTTTAAGCAGGCATTTGTTGCCGTACAATCTTGTGTTGTTCATTTGCAGGTAAATTCTTCTATATTTTGTTGATATTGATCATTCACTTGCCATTAAAGCATTTTTCTCGTTATCAATGATATTCTGATTGGTTGGCTAGGCACTTGTTTTATTATGTTCATTTACCATGTAAGCTTGTTGCAGTGTCATTCATGCGCATGGGGTAGAAAAAAATGTGCTTGGCCTACTAGTTCTTTTGCCCATGTTAGCATGATATCCAGCAATCCAAAGGTTTCAATATTTTGATAATTGACTCAAAAGTGATATTTTCTGTGCTTTTGCACACTGGCTTTTGTTGTCAAATTGTGAGTGAAAAAAGAGGAATCAATTGTTTTTCTAAAAAAAAATAGTTAGATTTAGGTAAACTCTTAATTGTTTTGGCTAATTTTTCAGCATTCACAACACGCACAAGAGAGAAGAGTCTTTGTGGCTTGCTTGAATTCTAGCTTAAATGGATTAGCCTCACTATTGCTCGAGATTTTCCACTTAGCTAAACTAAGCCCCTCATCCATCTTTATCACTCAACATCAATTGGGAAAAGTTATTGACCATTGCGATAGAATATAGTATCATTCTCAGTAGCCTCAAAACCCCCTGCCTACTAATCAATAATGTACCGTTAGTTAATAACTTTATATTAGTGAATATGATGTTAATATCTATTATAATATATTATAACATTATTTTTTGGTATTGTTATAATAATAATAATAATAATAATTTGATTATTGACATAATGATAATAACCATGACTAAACTAATCTTATTAATTCTATTTTTAGTATTTATAATAAGCTATTAATAATTTGATAATTACAAACCACGATATATGTTCTTATTATGATTGAACATCATTTATTATCCCATTATATGTATGAAGTTTTTTGTTTCTCTTTGACTTTTTCTTAATACTTGCAATTTCAACAATCCTATCAATCGATTGTGTATACTTTTACTGCCATGTTATATTGGCCTCAGGTAGAAAACCAGGTGCTGGATCTACTGATTCTACTGCCCACGTGAATGAATCAGATATTCAATCACACAATTCTGATATACTATCACAAGAACCATTAGGTTTGGCAATCCTCATGTTAGTTCCAGTTAACACATCTGCACCAAACCTGTAGGCAGAAGTATTAGATATCAAATAGGGTTGTCAATTCGGGTGGGTTGGATGGGTTCAGGTCAGATTGAAGATCGATTACCAAAAAAAATCCCAACCCGATCCGAATTCAACCCAAAAAATCTAACCTGAACCCGGATAACCAGAATAACCCACTCAACCCGAAAAAAATCTTTTTTTTTGGTTATTTCCCTATCATTTTTCACTTTTATCTCAATATTTCATCATTGTTATACTATATTCTATTATTTATGTACATAAAACACTTTAATTTTCAAAATAAAATTTAATATAACCCTAAAAACCCCTAAATCTTAAATTTAGGTTAATCCGGGTTAACCCGAACCGACCCGAAACTAAATCAACCCAAAAACGGCCAACTCGAACCTGAAAACCCCCAATCCGAACCTGATTTTTTTTTAGTCGTCTTAGGTCGGATTCATTTTTTTGACATCCCTAATATCAATCATTAAGGGGAGGTTTGTGTGGCCTAAGTGCACGAACTTGTGATGATCCAAATAGCATATTGGTCCTTAAGTAGTCTACTTGATCTTATTGCTTTCTGCTGTTGTATCAGTTTTGTCGTAGCAACAACTTATTATAGTGTATAGGGTACAATGAAGGTCGGCTTTTGCAAATTGGAAATGGGAGCGTGTCCAAGAATTTGGTGGCCATCCAAATAGTTTTGTGGCTGCAAGAGGAAAAAAAATGGAACAAGAATAATTGAGACAAATATAATTTGTATATGTAGGTGATAACCCTGTGGTGACCATGCTTACTAAATAAAAGCTTCCATGATAAATAACCCAAAGTTATGACTTATGAACTTGGCCTACCTCGGCATAACCTTTTGAGTGTTTTAATGGAACATGGTATTTTCTCCATATTTTCACTGCAGTTGTGAAGCTTCAAAAATTTCTCAGTCTTATGGTGGCCACTTCCTTGACATCTCATTGTTTTATCTACAGTTATGTTCATCACATATATTTGTTAATGTTACTGATGATCATGTATTGGGATATTTGAAACAATCATGCTGTTCATGCATTGCAAATCTAAGTGCATTTTTGAACAACCAGCACACATTGAAAATTACATGGCAAGGCAACTAAACAGATGAGCTTCTACAACTTATGTCTGTTGAGTAACCATAATTTGAATAATCCATTTGTTTCCAAGGCCTTTCTGAGTAGTCATAGGTTATGTTTGTTCAGGTAACTATTTCCCTTAAATAATAGCATTTTCTATGAAAAATAGCTTGTTATCATTTTGCATAGTTGAAGACTATTTATGAGTCTTAGTTGTTCAAATACAAGAACCAAACTTTATCCCACTAGGTGGGGTCAACTATATGGATTCTTTTATGCCATTGAGCTCTATCTCCTATTATATCATCATCTATACTTAAATAAATTTTATCTTGTTTTATTGTAGCTAACCAAGTCTTTTTTATCTTCCTTTTCTTTGTTTGATATACGTATTTGTCATAGTCTCACATTGCTTAACTGGAGTATTTATTAGTCTAAGTATATGCCTGTACCATTTTAAATGTGTCTCTCAGAGTTTTTCCTCAATAAATGCAACTCTAACTTTCTCTCTAATGCTCTCATTTTTTATTCTGTCCATTCTCGTATGTTCACATATCCACCTTAACATTCTCATCTTTACAACTCTTATCTTTCGCTCATGTGCCCCAGTCATAGCCCAACATTCAGCTCCATATAACATAGCAGGTTTAACTATGGGTTTGTAGAATTTTCCTTTAAGTTTTAGAGGTACTTTATGGTCACATAAAACACTCGACGCTCTCCTCCATTTCAACCATTTTGGTTGTATTATATGTAAGACATTTCTCTTAATCCCTCCATCATTTTGCATAAATAATCCTACATATATAAAGCTCTCGGTTTTGGGCGACTCGTCATCTCCTATCTTAACATTTGTCTCATTATGTTTAATATTGCTAAACTTAAATTTCATATATTGTTTTTATTCTACTAAACCTAAAATCTTTCCCTTCTAGTGTTTCCCGCTAAGATTCTAGTTTAGTATTTACTCTTTCACATGTTTCATCTATCAAAACAATATTATCTGCAAACAATGTACCATGATACTGGGTCTTGAATGTGTGCGAGCTCGTCCATAATTAGTATAAAAAGATAGGGATTTAGAATTGATCTTTGATATAATCCTATCTTTGTTGGAAATGCTTCAGTTACTCTTTTGAAGTCTTTACTCCAGTCATTACATCCTTGTACATATTCTTAAGTAGTTCAATATATGTTACGTTAACACTTCTCTTTTCTAGAATTCTCCATATAATTTCTCATTGAACTCTATTAAACATTAACATCTCTCGTACATAGCCTTAGTTGTTCAAATAAAAGTTTAAAAAGTATAAATCAACATGCAGATTAAACTTAATTTATAGTTATATATTATTTCTATGTTATCTCATTTAAAATTTTATTAGTGTTATTTAATTTCAGAAATAAATCTCTTAAGAATATTTAAAAGTCTTCTTAAAATAAGAAATAAACGGATTTAATAAGGCATGACAGGTACACCTCTGAGGGATACAATAGGACCTTACTTACTGACCTGGACTAGCCTGGGAATTTGGAGATCATAGGCAACAATGGGGTTTGAGCACAAATGATCCAGCAGGCTAAATTAGATACAAATACATGAATCCAGCAAAGTTGAAATCAACAATAATGCGATATACCTATTATTAGTTTCATGCTAACCTGATATCACATCTTACAAACTATTCAACTATTGGAAGTAGAAATTATTCCAATCACTACTAATATTGTCAGTTAGAATTGTTTCTTGCAACTAATCAATTCATAAATTATATCCCAATGTTTTAAAACAAAGAAAATTAAATACCAGGTTTAGTATCAAGAACACAAGAATAACATCAAGGAGTATAAATATTATAAATGGAAATATTAGTAGGGGACTAATTCCATTATAAGAAACCAATAAAAAGCCTAAGGCCAATCTGAAGATACTCCTCCAGCGTGGGGAACAACCCAATATGAAATCATCATACATATTTTCACATGCATTACAAATAACCATACTCCCAATAAATATCAAGGCAAGTATCCACCAAGCATTCATCATCTACCCAACATGAATAAAACAAGCAACCAAAGTAAGAAATCATCCAACCAACAAGTGCATATCAAAGGACATGCCTCACTTATAAAACGTAGTTAAGTTTCACCTCTATCCTTAGTGGTTATCTCATATATATTTATTCCATTTTTCACACTTCTAAATATACTACCCTGGCTCACCCTTTTATCTCTTTCTTGGTACAATTGCCAAGATATTATAAGGAATATATATATATATATATATAGATATTCAAGCATTCTACAAGAGAATAAATTTTTTAAGGTTTTTAATATGAGCACTAGGAGGGTCGAGCAATCTCAAGATTATAAAAAAAAAAGGCAACTCGGTGCACGAAGCTCCCGCCATGCGGGGTCCCGGGGAAGGATCCATTGTACGCAGCCTTATCCTGCTTTTTGCAAGAGGATGTTTCCAGGATTCGAACCCGTGATCTTTTGGTCACATGACAACAACTTTACCGTTGCACTCCCTTTCAATCTCAAGATTATACATAAAAAAAATTAAAGGCATAAAGATCTTCATACATTCTTTTGTTAAAGAAAATTCACCCAAACTTAACCTTATGAAAACAACCCAATTAAGCATGAGATCAGCAATACCTCTTCATAGCTTTTATTGCTCCCATTTTTGAATTTAAAAGCATCATTTTAGGCTCCTTTTAGTATTTGGGAAAGCCAACTTGATTCTTATGACTGAAATTATCTTTGATCCATGCATAAGATCCTCATAAAAATTCAATCCAACATAGGAAAACACTTGCCTTACTAAACAGGTCCAATTTGATCCTTTAAAATGACTTTAAATCTCTACTAAATTTCAATCTACAAATAATAGCCAAAGTCAACAAGAAAGCTTGATTTCCAACCTCCTCAAAATCAATTGTAGTAGTAGGGAGGGTTACCAGAAGAAGATTTCATGTTCCTCTCAATGGAAAGGCCATGAATTCCTCGTACTCCATTGTCTTAGAAAGATTAATGTCACCAAATTCATTAATAATATATTTAGGTCTAGGTTTATCCAAATAATTGAAGGAGAAAACTCACATGACCATCCTAGCCTCTATACAACCCAAAAGAAATAGAAATTGCATAGTTTCTCACCTTGAATCAAAGAGGAAGATTCTTCTAGAGTTGCTTCCCTCTTCCACAGGAAGCCACAAAGTGCTTGCCCACCAAGGTGGGAGGAGGGGCACATGACTTGGGAAGAAGAAAAGATATTGGGCACATGATTTGGGAAGAAGAAAAGATAGTGCAGGATGAAAAGAGGCGCTTGACCCCCAGTTGAAAAAAAGAAAAAAAAAATCAAAGAGAAAACCAACTCCAAAATTTAACGCAAAACATATGTATGTTTATGGGTACACCTTACTTTAACCACATCTCACTCAATTTGGCTCCGAGTTGAAAGAAAGCCCAAAAGAATGTTAATTAAGCCCCCTAGTTGAAGGCCTCAACATCTACTCCAAAGAATCTCAGTTTGACTTTTTCTCAATCTAAATAAAAAATCAAGAATAAAATTACATAATTACTTTTATTTTATTTATAAAAACAACAATAATTAGTGCAAATCATGAACATTACATGAACTCTTTTTATTAATTTTCTTTTTCATTCTAAATATCTTGACAGTGCCTGCTGCTTCCATTGTTATGTTAGAGAACTATCTAATTCATGAGAAATGCCATGTTGTCATGAGAAATATCATGTTATATTTTTTTTCCTTGAATGGTAATTATTCAAATTCTTTTGCTTGTCTTTACTTGTTTGTTTATTTCATTGAGAGCAGAAGGTAAGTTTGGCCAGAAGATTTGCATTAGTTCCTTTGGGACCTCCATTGTTGGCTTACAAGAGCAACTGTAAAGCAATGTTAACTGCTACTGATACTGCTGTTCAACTAGTAGTTGATCGTCCATACAAAGATGGAGAGCCTATTGTTGTATGGTAATTGGTTTTTTCTTTAAAATTGATTTTAGGTGTTATGCCATTGTCAGCTAGCCATTGATCTACACCTTGTTGTCTTTGTATATTTGCAAGATCACATTAACAGATATCTCAACTTTATTGAATAGGTGTGGACCACAACCAAACTCTAGGTTGCTTCTCAATTATGGTTTTGTTGATGAAGACAATCCTTATGACCGTATATTAATTGAGGTGAATCTCACATTTACTCGTCTTTCTTTTGTAGCATCTCACTTGCTTAGTTAACTGGTATAACTTTCTTCCATAAATGGACTCCAGGCATCTTTAAATACAGAAGATCCTCAGTACCAAGAAAAGAGAATGGTTGCTCAGAGAAATGGAAAGCTAGCTGTCCAAATTTTCCATGTACGAAGAACTGAACTTTCATTCTCTTAATTTTTCAAGCACATATGAAATTGTCTCTTTTTTCAGGTCCTTGTAGGTAAAGAAAAGGAAGCCATATTAGAGATGCTACCATACCTCAGATTAGGCTACATATCCGATGCAGTTGATATGCAATCTGTTATTTCTTCTCAAGGTCCTACATGTCTGGTACATTGGTCTATCCACTTGGCTCTCCTTTTAATTCGAAGACTTCAATTTTTTGATTTCTCATATATTTTGGCTTTTCTGTTAACTGTGAAATCACGGATACTGTAGCAATCACTTGAATATGCCTTGTTCATCATGCCATTTACAGTTATGAAATAAATAAAACTGTCTGAAATATTTAGGTTATGATCTGTGTATAATAACATAAACAAGATTTCTATACTTATGTGCTTAAGATTTTTATTTATTTTACAGTTGACTTATTAATATATATGTATTTAATTGTGTGTTCTGAAAGTGGTTTTCTAAATTGTTTTTTAATTATATAGAATTGAAGAAAAAAATAATTTCAACTGAGCCAACCCGAATTTATCATATTTTTGAACTTTTTATTTATCTATTATCTGTAAATGCTATTTCTTGTTTAATTTTTATGTTATTTTGTATGTATATTATTTTTTGGTTATTTAAGTTTAATTATGAAGGGGAGCCTTGGCGCAACGGTAAAGTTGTTGCTTTGTGACAAAAGGTCACATGTTCGAATTCTAGAAACAACCTCTTGCAAAAAGCAGGGTAAGGTTGCGTACGGATCCTTCCCCGGGACCCCACATAGCGGGAGCTTTGTGCACCGGGCTGTCCTTTTTTTTTTATTTAAGTTTAATTGTGTTTATTAGTTTTGCAACATCTACATGTTTTATAACTTTGAATGTATTTTTTTTTAGCTTGGACCAAGTATGGTTTAACATGGCTGACTTGAGTCCATCCATCTTTGAGATTTCGTAGCATTTTAAACATTTAATATGTTCATTTTATTGTTTTTGTATATTGGGTCAAAATGTTTGGTAGATTATAACTTATGTCCCAGTGATCTGGATCGTGTCAACTAGTTGAACCTAATCTGAGAGTCAAACTGTTAAATAGTTTTTTTTTCCCCAATCTTTTCAAGGAATTGAGTCTCTTAGGGTGAAATAGAAGTCATTTCTTCTTACCTTTAAGATATATTTGTATTTAACCGAATAAATTTCCATTCTTTGAATCATTGTTTATCTACAAACATCCAAAAATGTTGAAATTTTTTTCTTAGCAAGTACTAAGAAGGTTAAGCTTTTGCCAATCAGTATAATTTTGCCTGCTATTTTATGAGGCAGTAACCTTTGTTGTCTATTTGAGATTTCCAAGTGCTAGAGATGTTCCTACTTTTGCATGGAGCACTCATAAGGCAGACTTCTAAAATAAAAAAATGCTAAACACTTTCATATGTCGACTTTCAACTCTCAGCCAAAAGAAATGAAGATAAATTAAGCCAAAGCATGATTTTGTGTTGAACACTTTGTTTGGCTCCATTTCTGAATTCTGTGTCATGGAATGAAGCCTTTGTTATCTCTTCTTGTACCTATTTTGATCCTTCGTTGTGACAATTTGAAACTCCAACTCAATTAGTTCATTATTGCAGTACTAGCACAACCATGTTTAGTTTGTCTTAGTTAGTTATCATTGTAAAAGTTGGTTTGTTTATTAGTTCAGTCAAGGTGATAGAATGTATACTTAGATAAGTTTACGAAGTCTTTTTCCTGCTAATGGATGCTGCTTGGGATGTTTTCTTATTGTATCACTTATTCCAGAGTTCATGTTTGGATAACATTTGGTTATTATCTTACAACACAGCTAAGCCCATGCATGGAGAGAGCTGTTCTCGACCAACTCGTAAACTACTTTGAGGCTCGGTTGGCTGCCTACCCTACAACTTTGATTGAGGATGAGGATATGGTAATGAAGTTGCAGTTTTAGTACTTATGCCATAGTATTCAAATATGTGCTAGTAAGCAGATTGACATCATTTGATTACCAGCTGGCAGATGGCAACCTCTATCCGAAGAAGCGAGTCGCAGTTCAGCTAGTTAAACTAGAAAAGAAAATGATTCATGCTTGTTTGCAGACTACTTATGGTTTTATACATGAATTACCAGATAACACAATATCTCCTTGTCCAGCTCCTTTTGTGCCACAGTTGAAAATTTAGGTATTTCTGAACTCACTTTTTTACTTCCAGTTCCAGTCTTCCAGATTAATCAATTGTATTGAGTGCACTTTTCTCCTTTTTTGAAGCTATTGCACAAGCAGCTAATCCTTTCAGGGATAAGGAAGATTATAAGTAAAGTTCTTCAGCAGAATCAAATCAGCACTGCCTAGTTGTTTTAAGATGACTTTCTGAGTAAGCTCGTAAAAGGTGAAGTTCTGAAGTACATTTCTATTATGCTTTATCAGCTGCTATTCTATTTTGTCATAGTCACAATTTCTTGCTAGATTTGATGATGCTCTATAGTTTCATTATTAGTTTGGATGGGAATGTTCATCAGTTGTAATACGTGATGGGGATGATAATTTGGAAACATTAAATTGCAATAACTGAAGATTAATACCCAAACTCAAGTGCTGGCCCAGAGGGAAAATGGAATGATAACTTAAAGTATATTAGGATAGGATTGCCAAGCGTTAAACCAATTGCATTGTAATTCTCACTAAACTAGTGAAATAGGGTATTATTCCTTAAATTTGTTACTTCACAATTTTCAGGCTTCCTTGCTTAACTATCTTCCCTCAAAACAATTTTCACTTAATTATGGATACAATCCCTTTCTGATCTTCAATTGTTACAGGTAATAACTATTAATCTTCAATTGTTGCTGCTTGTATTTTTTTTCCTGCCCTACTTCATCATTCTTCTTTATACATGTGCTTTAAGTTTACTACTCCATGGAGTTAAAAACCTCAGAAATACTGAAATGTAGTGGGAGTGTGGGACATTTTCAAGTATTTGGAGTATTCCTTATCCATGATGCAATATACTAATCCCAATGGGTGCTGTTTGGCAAGACGCCAACATAGATTAATTCGTTGTCCAATAGTTGTTTAGAACATAGCCTTTCTATATTGCACGCCAAAACCTGTTGGCAGCTATTTTACTTGGCTACATGACCTTTAACTTGACCACCTGAAGGCAGTTATCTTCATTGACGTAACAGAAAAATTGGATTGCGGTGGGACATTTCAGGGTGTTAGCAGCAGATCCCTATTTGGGCGAGGATTCAAGGTCTTCTTGATTTGACATACTAATCTAAACCGGTTGCACAACAAAGCTTAATTTATTTTAAAATTTCTAGTATCATATGATGCCATAATAAATAACTAATAAATTCAGATTTGTTATGGACTATGACATGTAGATTGAAAATCTGAGTATTCCTATTGTTAAAATATATATGCTAAATGTGATTATTTAATGTCCAGTTATTAATATTAGTAGGTGTAATAATGACAAAAAATGATATTTGTTATTAACCAAAACATATATAATCCCATTAGATAATTAATTTACAATAATATATTATAAATACCTGTGTCTGTTTAGATAGCTTGAGTTAAATTATCTAAATCTATGACTGAATTTTAATCTTATTTTTTTTAAGGTTAGTTATCTAATGATACAGCCTTGCATATGGCTTAATGGAAGCTGCTTGAAAATTATATATAGCCGAACCCAAAAAAATTGTCTTGACAATAATGATAGCCTTGTTAGGTTTGTTAGACGCTTAGATCTAAACCCATGTCTAGATTCTTACAATGATTGAGGTAACAATGATTGAAGAATAAACCCTGGAAAACTTCATAAGAATATCAAATTTGGTCCAAGGACATCAAAAGCATATGAAATTATATGCGTGAGCCAATCTAGCTGGTAGAAAATTTGATGAGATACATCCAAATCTTGCTCTAGTAAGCAATTCCAACCCGTCTGCATGATTTGGGAATTGGAATAATGTTGAAGGGGATAAAATAGTGGAATGAGAGAGTGCAGACCAACAAATCAGATCTTACCTTTCTCATAATATGCGATTGGGTGTAAAGATGAGGAACGAAAGAGGAGTAAGCTATGGCCATAAAGGAGAAGTGTGGAAGACTATGGCTTAGGAGAATGCAAATCGTGAGCTCAAAAGGAACAAAATATCAGAGTCAAAGGTATTCTTAATTCTAGCTTTAGTTGATCTTAATATTGCTGTAAAGAATTACTAATTTGATATAGGTGTTAAAGGTAAGATTTAATCTGATTAACTAATGTTACTATTATCTCAATTAGATTTGTTGATAATTGATGGTCAAATAATCGAGTTTTGTTGCTAATTGTTAATTTGCTAATCATTTATTATATTTTTGTGTTTAATGCTCTCAGTATCTTTTATTTCCATTGGTAAATGCGTCTATGCTTTCTCCTATACTACATATTCATAGTATTTTACTCAAAGAATTTAGGCACTATCCATTTCTAGTTCACTACATATCAGGAAGCAGTATGCACGAGCCTGTTCTATGTTTCAGCGTGGTGTTCCAAACTTATGGCTTTCTTTTGTTTCACTATCTCTCTGACATCGTGCTTATGCCAGTAAATATCGTACTAGCAATGTACAAGCTAGGTCAATTTTTTTAATTCTTGATTGCAAAGATGCTGCTTTTTTTGTGCTCTCTTCTGACTGCTAAGTTTGCACACTGTTTTAGGCTAGAGGACCATATTATTGCTTTGATTACTTGTACATGATCTGTTTTAGACAAGTAGATGATTGTTTTTTTCTGTCGTGATTGTGTTGTGGAATCTAGTAGTCTAAACTGAAATTTGTACTTAGTAGTGCCCAGGGGTGTGGTATAGTGGTATACTTAGAACAGCAATAAGAAGATCAAAGTTTGAATTGCAAATGGGATGAATTCATCCGATGACCGAGCTAGCTAGGCATGGCTAGCATACCTACCTTATTTTTTTGAAAATACTCATCATGCTAGTCTCTCTCTCTCTCTCTCTCTTTCTGTTTGTGAAGCCCTCCCTAATCCACTCTATTTCTAATTTTTTAATGATATGGCAAATTGTTGTAAGAATAACATTGCCCTGTTGCTAATGATCAACAGGACTCTAACTTGCTTTGAGTTAAGAATTGTTCGCCTCATCTTGGTTGATATTTTCTTTCCACAGCGGGTGTTTATCCTGATTGGGCATGTTGACTAAATGGATTTTTCATCGGTCAAATTTTCCATAAAAGGGATTTTGGTCACCTCAACTAGTTTAATCAGCCAAAATAATGTTTGGTTTATATAACTTATAATTCTACAGGTTAGGTTGTCGATAACATAAATTTCGGTTGACCGATATAAAGTTTGGTTGTCAATCTTGGATGCGTGGATAAGGCTCCTTAAAATCATCATAGGTAACCTAAAATTTGAATCATATTATGACATTTTAAGATGGTGTGCATGCTATGTAAGGCATCCACGTAATATATCGTCTCTTTTAAAAAATATAGGGCACGCTTGGGATCTTCTGTCCTATTTTTTTTTTTTTTATTTCCTTGTCCCACTTATTACCTCCAATCCATCATCGGCGACTTCTTGTTGTTGGACCAGTTAAAATTATATCCTGGAGGGAAGGTGAATCCAGGGGATCGTTGCCAGTGTGATCGGTGTTGGAATTTGGCCGGATCTGAGCTTTGCTCAAATCCAGTCAAATTCTGGCTTGATTGTACTGGCAGCGATCTCTTTGGGTTAACATTTTTCTAGGATACAGTTTTGATTGAGCCGATACAGTTTTGATTGAGCCGACTATTAGAGGCCGTTAGTAATGGATTGAGGTGACGAGTGAAACACGAGGATAGTAGATTTTGGGGACAAGGATCTGAAGTGATTTCAGTCCTCGTGGAGCTATTTGTCAGGCGCGTAAAACAGCAAACAAAACAGCCAGCACTCATTCCGACCGCAATCCATCCGACACGCTAGCGAGTTGACACGTGTTACACCTTAATCGCTTGCGCGCGCGTTTCGTCATAATTGCGTTCGAGCGTCTAGGGAAGAGGAATTGGACCGGCAATGTTGTACATTCTTAAATGTCCTTTCAAGGAATATTCTTTCTTTTTTATAAATTAATCTCCCGATATTTAATTCACTCAAAATTATAATGCTTCTAGAAAGTTTTTCCCCCTTAATTCGTCTTCCTAATGCTTGTTTACTTTAAAGAGTAAACATGGAGAGGCGAATTGGAGTTGGAGTCAAAGTCGTCATTTGTCATTTACCAACCTTGTGACGGGCAAATTCATCCCTAAATTCATTTGTTTTGTCAAACTTTGAGAGAAAACTCTTTCAATTACTACTTGTCATTTTTAAAAAATTAAATTAAATTAAATATGGAAGACGTTGTTTAGTAAATTTGCCTCTCAAATTCAATTGGTATTTTGAGTCTCAAATTAGAAAAGTTGCATTAGTAGATCAAAGCTCTGACCATTAATTAGCGTAGACCTTTTTTTGTCAACCCATGCCTAATCCTTTCATTAAACCACAAAATATGAAAAAAAAAATAGAGATTTTTTTTTTGTTTGATCATGAACAACTCCTCATAAGTATTAAGAACGATTCTCTATCAAAAGTCATTTTCAGTGTTAATTCAAGTTAATCTGACTCCATTTTTCATGCTTCAATTAATTATCACCTTAGGGAAAAAGAAAGAAAGAAAGAAAGTAAGTTTAGCCATCTTTCATTTATTACCTGAAAAAGCATGAAACTTTTCTTCCATGAATGGCTTCTCATTTCTTCTTTGAATGCAATTTAAATACATACACTTGTTTTGTTTGAAAGTCCAGTTTCAAGGCATGTGCTTGTCCACATGTTCTTGTTTACGTCAATAAATTAAGAAAAGATCATTCAAGTGTATATGTCAAAGGTATAAAAAAAAAAAAACTCTTTATAATTTTTTTTTTAGTCGGCACGGAACTCTTTATCTAGCTGTGGAGGCATGTGATTGTCCACGTATTCTTGTGTATATCTATGATCTTAGTAGTCCTTCTAATATTAGTCCTATAAATACAGAGGAAGTAAATAGAGATATATAGGTTATAGACGTATAATAGAATAAATCTTAAGTCGTCAGTTTTTAAAAATTGATTATTGATCATTACATCAGAGATGTCATACATTTATAATTTGTGCTACGTCCCGAGGACAAGAAAAGATTATTGGTGTGTATGTCAAAGACATTAAAACAAACGAAGCTATTTTACTAATTAATTCTACAACAATTTTATTATGTTAATAATAATAATAATATCTTTTAACTCTCTATATTTCTATAAAATATATTTAGAAGATAGTACTTAACCCTCTTTATAAAAGTTAAATGTAAAAAATTTGTAAAATATTATTATGTCCTTATGCGTTTGATATTTTTTTTATAATATTAAAAGGAAAAAATATATTAAATTGATGTAGAAAATAATTATATATATATAATTCCAGTTAACCTCATTGATTATCTTTGGGGTAAATCGGGAAGCGCATGTGACAGTCAGCTTAGAAGCCCAGTATTCTTTGATTACGTCTCCCATTTGGAGGAAAAATTCCTGTAAATACGCTGTAGTTGGGGTTCGAACCGAGGGTACCTGGGCGACAACTTGGATGTCCTACCACGACACCATGGGATTGAATCTTTAATTATTAATTAGTTGAATCGATGGTGTACATAGGGAGAAAATATATATATAAGGATAAAAAAATAATATAGAAGCACCCATTGATGGTGCCCTTTATCACTCGCTCGGATCTATAGTTGATGTCGTTTTATTAGTGCGTTCGCTCTCAGTGTCCTGCAAAGCAAAGTTTGTCAGCTAAGGATTGACATTGTAGATGTTACCTTCTTTGACAATCAAGTTAATGGTAAAAGAGCTCGAAGAAGACGAAGAAAATTTGTCTTCACGTAAGAAAAAAAATTATACCTTCAACTATTTTCGCATAACCTTATATAATCATAGACATAAATGAATCTAAAATTTTAAATTTAGGGAGAGTGAATAAAATAATTATTATACATAGTATTCGAAAATATCTATTTTAAACTACTTAATTTTTTTTTATTTGTATAATTAAGTATTAATTTTTATATATTATTTGAGATTACGTATAATTTATTGATTTTAATTAGTCAATATTAAAAATATTAATTAAGGTTTTAAATTATCTAGAATTATTTTAGATATCAATATAAGGAACAGAAATAGTAATAAATTATCAATAAAAAAAATTCACATTTGACTTTGGCCAAAGAGGGCTAAATAGAGTAAAATACTAATCTACAAAACATAGAGGAGGGTAGTATTATTCTCTAATAATAATGCTATTATTTTATTTTAAATACGAAAAAATGGCATGGCGATGTCATATGCGACTTGATCCCTTGCATTTTAGTGGGCTTCTAATTAAATGTTTAAAATTTAGGCGAGTTGGGGTTGTTTGTAAAATATAATTATGGATACAAATTTAAAAAGAATACTCATTTTTGTTATTGTCAAAAATGCATTCGAGTTTGTTATTTTTTATTCAATATTTTTTAGCGCTATTATAAAAAAAATCTCTTACTTAATCAAACATACATACATAAGAGCAATATTATATCAAAAATATTTTTTAATTTGATAAAAAATAGAATGAGATATTAATTTGATATTTTTAAAAATTGAAGTATCCTTTTAATAACAACGATAACAAAGGGGCGTTTTTGATATTTTTTCCCTGTCCTCTTCCGTCTCCACCTGAAAATATCTCATGCCGTCTCGTTGAGGAAGAATCCGGGGGAAATTTCGAAAGTTTTAATATTTTTAAAATCATTCTCGTATTTTATAAAATTTCAATCGGTTGAGATTTGGTAAAGGAATTCAATTGGATGCAGTAAGGTCACCGACGGTGAGCAGATCTTAAATGTCTTCGACTGGACTTCGCTTAGCGCATTAAACGCGGCAGCTCTCCGCCAGTCCCCGCTGCCTCTGTCGTCTTCCTCCTCTCCGCTGCCTCCGCGGTCACTGCTGCCGGGACTCAGAAAGTGGGGGAATGCGAGATGGGCCAGACGCTGAGCTGCGCTTGGTCGAACGGTGATCTCGGCGGTTTCTTCGCTTCCGTCCAAGCGGGTCACTTGGAGACTGTGGGCGCCGCCGTCCAAGAAGATCCCTCCTTGCTCCTCCGGTCGACCTTCTTCGATCGCCTCTCCGCCCTTCACATCGCCGCGGCCAATGGTCATGTTGAGGTACTGTCGAATATTCCTCTCTTTTCTCCGCGTTTCCTCTTGCATAAAAGCTGTGTGTTTTAGCATCTTTGAAGGTGCTTGGAAATTGTTGCAGATCTTGTCGATGATCCTGGAGAAGTGTTCCAATCCGGATATAGTTAATCGTCATAAACAGGTACTGGGGTAAAATAGATTCAGATTTTTAGGGCGTCTCCAGTGTTTAGACGACGATGTTTTTTTTACCGGAACTGTATGCAATCTTTAGACTCCACTGATGCTGGCTGCGATTCATGGGAAGATAGCATGTGTGCAAAAGTTGCTTGAAGCTGGGGCAAATGTGCGTTTTATGATCTCATTTGTTGTTAACACTATTTGCTTGATATGTTCACTTTGATTTCTTTTTTTTTATTGTGATGGAAGGATGATGATGTTTCAGTTTTGTGTGGTTAGATTCTGATATTCGATTCGTTGAAAGGAAGAACTTGCCTTCATCATGCTGCCTACTATGGTCATTCAGATTGTCTGCAAGCCGTCCTCTCTGCTGCCCAATCCACTGCCGTTGTTGATTCTTGGTGCGGTTTTTTTCAAGTCCCTTGATTCATTTTGATTGATGGTCCTTGGCCTTGTTTTAATTACTTAGCTCTGCAATTTGCCTTTTGGTGTACTGTTATTAGGGGATTTGCCCGGTTTGTAAATGTTGGGGATGAAAGGGGAGCGACGCCTCTACATCTTGCAGCACGGCGAAGACGGACTGAGTGTGTCCGTGTACTCTTAGACCATGGGGCTCTTGTTTCTTCTTCCACTAGGGAATATGGGTATTTTGACTGATTTATACACTCGATCATTTGCCATTATGTTTACGTGTCAATTTTCTGTTTTGAGTTCGAAATCCATATTTTTCAGTCATTCTGGGAGCACTCCTCTACATTTGGCAGCTCGCGGAGGAAGTTTGGATTGTGTTCGCGCATTGCTTGCATGGGGAGCCGATCGGCTCCAAAGGGATTCATCTGGGTGGGCATATTTCATCTTTTCAAATTGCCTATACTCTTGGAGAAATTGGAACTGCTAGCTTTACAATTGAAATCTTGAACATGCAGACACTGTAGATTCTTGGTTAGTTGGCCTTCTGGTGATTATCTTCCAACAACCATGATATCTCTTTTTAGGGGTTTTTCAGGCAGCATTTAGCCTTTTTATATTTTGGCAGTCTTTTGTTAGTTGAGATGAATTATAATGAATCAAAATTTTTCGTACATCAGGAGAGTCAATTTAAGGAGTCTCTTTCTCTCTTAATTTTCTACTTATCTAGTAACAAACTAATTAAAATTTCTGTGTTCATGGAAGTTTTGTCTTTGTTTCACTGTTATTAAACATATGCTGATCCGTATTCCACAGGCGAATACCTTATTCTGTAGCTATAAAGCACAATCATGGAGCTTGTGCAGCTTTGTTAAACCCATCAGCAGCAGAACCTCTTGTTTGGCCTTCTCCATTAAAGTTCATCAGTGAACTTGATCCAGATGCAAGAGCTCTTCTAGAAGTAGCTCTGATGGAGGTTAACAAGGAAAGCGAGAAAATAATACTGAATGAAAGCAAAAAATTGTTATCATCTCCTGCAAATGTGGATGAAGCATTTCATGATGATGCTTCTGAGGTATTACAACATTTCCTTAATTAAGCATTTCTAATGATTTCCTACTAGTAATGTATTTTAGGCTAGTAGATCTTGCGGCACCACAGAGGCTTTGGTGAACTTTACGGCATTTTAATAGTTATTTCACTTGTTGAACATATCTAACAATGGACAACGGTGCATTGTTCACAAATGCATGTTTGTGATAAGAGAAGATCATAATAATTGAACTAAGTTTGAGCATGTCTTTAACCTTGTTCAAAGCACAATGATGGATACTTTTATGCTGTACACCTGAATAAATTGTTGATTGGTTCTTTATCACCATTCATCATGACACAATGTTGTAGACTTTAACTTTATTGATGAGAAGAATGGTCTTGCAGGCGAGTGATACAGATCTTTGCTTCATCTGCTTTAACCAAGTCTGCACCATTGAAGTACAAGACTGTGGGCATCAGATGTGTGCTCGCTGCATGTTGACTCTTTGCTGTCACAACAAACCCAACCCCACGACCTTGTGCGCACCCTCTCCAACATGCCCTTTTTGCCGCAGCAACATTGCTCGGTTAGTGGTCGCCAAGACAAAGGCAATAGACGAGGGAGAGAAGGCCACCAACTCTAAGCTGCAGAGATCCAGGAGGTTGAGGAATTTCAGTGGGGGAAGCAGCAGTAGCTTCAAGGGCTTGACATTGTCTATGGGATCATTTAGTAAGATGGGACGCTCCGGACGCATAATGAATAGTGAAGATATGGAGGACAAACCAATGTAATTGTGTCTCAGCAGTGCCATGCTACCAGTTTTGGAAGCTCCAGTTAATCTTGCTGATGCAGTCCATTCCTCGAGTAGATTCTCACTCTAAAGTCATCAAACATGCAGTATCTGCAGATTGGTGTTGCCAGTCGATCAAGATTGAAGATTGTGTTCTTTAAGAAAGAGTGTATTCAGAACCAATTATCATGAGATACAGAGAGAGAGAGGGGGAGAGCCATTTTGCAAGCTTTCCCACACCATCAACCATGTTGAAACTGTAAGCCTGCTTGCCTACTTTGCAATATTAATGAGTCCATTTACCATTTTTTTTTTCGGATGTTTGGCTTATGTTGTGGAACAAGTATTATTATGTAATCATTTTGTTTGTCCAGCAAATGAGTGAAAGTGGAATTTGTGATGCCTCTTGAGAATGATATGGTTAGCTTCATCGTGTGAAGGTGTCCACTAAAGAGTAAAGAAAGGATGGGCTGCCTCAAAGGTCAACTTAATTGTGCAGAAAGGAGAGGATACCAGTTGTTGTCTTGTAGATTTATAGTTGGTCAAAAAGTTTGACAAAAGCAGTGATGGTGCCCACTAACCGTGTCGATGCAAAAAATTGCATCAGCAAGAAACCATATTCAAGATTAAATTGCTTGTTTCTCTTGGCACCTTCTCATATCCAAACAGGTCAAAGGCTTGGTTATGTATTTTAATTCTGTCTCTGTCAAAGCGAAGCATACGAATTTTGATGGTTGGAAAGCAGTTGTTTGTGGAAATGGAATTCTCATTTCATCAGCATACGCCATGATTAGGGTATCTGATGCATCATTAGCTGCTGCTTGCAACCTTTTCTGTTATGTTCTCTTCTCTTCTGGTAAGTGGAGAGAGCAATATGATAGGTCCTCACTGTGAATTTAAACATTAGAGAAAACTCTTGTGTGTTTTCTGAACATCTTTTGATATATAATTGAGTGATTCATGGCGAACTCCAGAGCACCAAGGGTTGAGCCACGACGTGAGCGACTAGACCGGTTGTCTACTGTAGGTGATGCTATGTATGAGATTGATGAATGACTTTGTCACGCCAAGATTGGGACTTGGTTCATCAAATTTTGTTGAATGACAAACAATAATTATATTTCAATTGTATTCTCAAATCTTACCCTTTTAGTTAGTATACTTTGTAAGAAAATTGGTGCAAGTATATCGAATGAACTCATAGATAATGGAACGAGCAATGTTTCTGGTACATCTGAGACGAACTTTGTCTGCGTCAAGTTGCATAACCACGAGATCCAAGAATGTGATGCTGAGAAAGTTTCAGATTCACCACAGATGCAAGATAGCTAGCTATGTTGAAATCGAAGTAGATTACACTGACGAGTCAATTAAACCAAGCCCAACTTCTGTTCTTGACTTGAATCCTGATGATGATCTAAGACCAGAAGATTACGAGTTACCTCAAGATAAAGTATCCCTCTTATTGCATTAATATGAACAAGATAGGTCATTTGAATTTAAAAGTCATATCCAACAACTTGCAAACGCACTCGAGAGTGAAGTTGATTTTTCCACATGAAGAGTAGGCTGGATTCCTTGATTGTTTTGATCAATGGAGATACTGATTTATCTTGTATTGCTGTTTTTAATCTGCCAATAATTTTATTTCTTCCATGCTTCCACCTTCCCAATCTCAATTTCAACAGAAGTAAACCAAAATACATAAAAAAAAAAAGAAAAAAGAAAATGAGTAAACAAGCGAACATTAAGATACCATAGTTCTGAGTATAAGACATCTATTATGGTCTTTAGTGATCCCTATATGATTCAATTTCCTATGTGATTCTTATTTTAGCAGATTCGGAGACCAGCACAAGGAGTCTATATGTAATGAATTGAGTTTCAAAAAAGGGCAGCTTGGTGTACGAAGCTTCTGCTATGCAGGGTCCTAAGGAAGAATCCATTGTACACAACCTTACCCTGTTTATTTTAAGAGGTTGTAATGAATTGAGTTTCAATGTTATTCATAATATGAGTGCTAGAGACCACAATTGTTGTAAAAACGAGCCATCTATGAGGAATATGTTCCATGAGTAAGCACATTTTGACCTACTAATTAATCTTTGCTTCATATGTTCTTGGTGATCTTTCTTACACTGCACAAATCAATGGACGAACTGCATTTTACCCTTCTGTAATTCATCAATCATTTCAAGTTCCTTTCCACCTTAAGCAAATGCATTTGTCTACCGAATCTGTACCAAATTGCAGTGAAAAGTTCAAAAAGAAAACTAAAGCCAGATCAGCCACCAAATTGCGATGGCGACGACGATGCTGATGCTCATGAGATTCCTCTCACGCTCGCACTCAACCATCCAGTGTGGCCTCAAAGGTCCTACATCGATATGCTCTCCTTTTTATTGAAATGATAAAGACAATAATGGTGGAGACGGTGCTATTTCCATTAATCAGTGGTGAGAATTGAAGCATGCAGTTGCTTTTAATTGTACCTTTATTCAATCAGTAGCAGAGTGATCATGGTGGTGGCCATGCTGCTTCTTCACCTCCAGTTTATCAATTCAGAAGACCTTACGTAGACGACTTTACAAGCTGAACCTACAGCCTATAAATAGGGTGTTCCTTTCTCCACCATGGCTCAAGGCACTCAAGCACCTCTCTCAGCACTTGCTAGCTCATAACAAGAAGATGTCTTGCTGCGGAGGAAAATGCAACTGCGGCTCCAGCTGCAATTGCGGCAGTGGCTGCGGAGGGTATGGATTGATGGTATCAATTTCTGTAGATGTTTGTAGAGATCATGATAATATGTAATTGAATAAGGCAGGTGCAAGATGTACCCGGACATGGCTGGGGAGACTGCAGCAGTCGTAGACTTTGGTGCCAGCAGCCACAAGTCTGTTCTTTATGACACCTGAGTTGTTCGATCAATTTCCTGATGAACTGACTGACTATAAGAGTTGTTTGCAGGAGCGTTGAGGGATTCGAGATGGCGTCTGGGTTTGAAGGTGGAAACTGCGACTGTACCGAGTGCAAGTGCGGCGGCAGCTGCAGTTGTGCCTGCTGCGGCTGCAACTAATCGACGATACTCCTCTGCAGAAACTCATGCTCTTTCTTTCATGAACTGCCAGGGATTCATCACGAGAGTGAGAAAGAGAGAGCATGGAAATAATTAAATAAAATTTCATTGAGAGGACATGTACCGATCATTGTCATAGAATAAATATAATATAATATAATATAATATAATATCATATCATATATGTATGCGTGCGTGACTTTCTTGAGATTAGTTGCATTTTGAGGTATGCTTGGAAACAGAGGAAGATATTGAGGGAGAGGATTAGAGAAGGGATGAGGGTTTGTTCAAAGGTCCAGGAGGATTTTAATACAAATAAACAAAGGCAATCGAGGGATGATTTGGACTAGCATAAGCATAGGTTAGTGAATAGAGAGAGAGAGAGATTTGTTGGAGATTTGGAATGAGTAAAAGAGAATCAAAAGACTTGTTTATTTAGAGCCTCATAAGGATGTAATGACCTTGAAGCTAAGAGATTTATGTGTTTAGTGATTCAATGTATTTCAGTTACTTCTGGTAGCAGAATATATAGAGATTGAGCTTTGAATAAATTCTTGTAAATATTTAGAGTCCAAAATTATGATTAGTAGTCCAAATAGAGGTTGTAAAATGTCTGGTTGGATTTTGATTCAATCATGACAAAAGTTATTAAGGAGTTTGATACGGTGAATAAAATAGGGTCCCTGAAGTTAGGGTCGAAATCAAGAAAACTCGTTGATGCGGCGGTCAAAATCAAGGAGGGGTTAATACTCTGGGCTAGCACGGTTGCGTGGCTCGGTCGAATAGTCCAACAGATTGGACCTTTTGTCCGATCAGATCCTGAATCCCCCTGACACGATGGAATCTCAAGCCGTCCTAGTTCAATTTAGAATCGAGTCCTCTTAGTCTGACTGAACATACTAGACGAACAGCTCAACAGGACTCCTTGTTCGAGCCGATGTCGAGTCCTCAAAGAGATCGAGTCCTCGAGATAGTTATCATTCTTTAGCCGACCCGACCCCGTCCGAGAATTGAACGAGGTCTAACCAGACTTTATAGGGGACTCGACCAACCTACCATCAAAGCGTATTAATGACCCATTAGCCCAACGATGTAATATTCCTTTTTGGTGTTTTGTGTAACCGTTGTCAGATAAATAAGGGAGTATGCCCTGAGCTATTTGTACAACGGAAACTTCTACCATACAAAACATAGAAATAGTAAGTCTATTTCAGGAAAGACTGTCATGTGTCAGATTTGTTGGTCTTATTTCGGAAATGCATTGATATTTGTACAGAGAGAAAGCAATAGTATACAAGGGCTTTACACCTATATGCGTAGATAAGCTTCGCTATCAGAGTTCACTATTCATCATCTCTATTCTTCATTTCTTCCTTTGTTAATTTGTCTAACTTGAGCATCAGAGTGCTTGTGCCAGAGACCGCTTCCTAGCCCAGTCATTAATGTTTTCCTCTTTTAGTTCTTCTCTTTGACATGCAGGTTCGATCGGGGCACCAAGTCCCTCCTGCTCTGAATCTTCTCACTGTCAACTTTGATGTACGCCACCAAGTCAGCGTGCCATTTTTTTGATTTAAATAGAATCAAATTTGGCGCAATCTGTGGGAAGCTTCACCTATTTTTGAAATGCAAAGATGGAGGAGTTGGATGGTTCACAACAATTACCTCATCGCAAGAGGATCTGAATTTGCTCATAGTCGCCAAAGCATAGAAAATAGCAGAACAACAACAAGCTATTGGACACCCTTTGCAACTACCAAACATTCTTGGTGGCAGGACCTCACATTGAGTGACGGACCAGGGCAGAAGGACTGATGGAGTGTCCCCCGTTCCTTCCTCCGGCCAGTTTCATTTAGATACCCATATAGCCTAGTGGTTTTCCTCCAGTGCCCCCATCTCCGATCACAGACCATAGGGCATTATTCTGCATGCCTCTCGATGATATGGGTCGAGTGGAGAGGCCCCAGGGATCATCTTCAGGGGATGCACCCACTCGGGATCTGCGGAAATGGAAGGCTCTAGTCCCCAGTGGCTCCCTTGAACGGTTGAGTATGTCATTCTCCCTGGAAGTATTGGAGGATAAGCTGCCGCCCCATTTTTGACCCCTTGCGATTAGAGAGTATGGGGCGCAACCGACCTAGAGGACCACCTGCTCATGTTCAAAAATGCAGTCATTCTCCATTAATATACGGATGGTGTCAAATGCAGAATATTCTTAACTACTCTCTTAGGCTCAACACAAAGATATTTCAACCGACTTCCAGCTGACTCCATCTGCTTCTTTAAAGATTTGCATAAGACGTTCTTCCACCATTTCGCCAGTAGTCGCCGATACCATAAGACCATACTAAGTCTATTTTCCTTCAAACAAGGACTCAAGGAGACGCTGAGAGCGTACATTATATAGCTTAACTAAGTGTTCATGGACGCTTCCTCTGCTACTCTAGAAATATTAGTGAGTGTCTTCTCCAAAGGGTTCACAGATGGGGACTTCTTTTGGTCCCTGATAAAGAAGTCGCCTAGGGATTTCTATCACCTATTAGAAAGGGTGACCAAGTACATTAATGTGGAGGAAGCTTAGTCCACTCGAAAGAAGGAGGTGGCTACGTACACCTTCTCCTATCTCTGTCTCATAACGCTGAGTTCCTCTCCCTCCTCTTCCACACAAAGGGGCCCAATCGGGTCCCCAGCCGCATCCTCATGAGTAGAGGCCAAACACGATTCAACATGTGGAGACCACCCAAACCTCGTTCGTCGAGCCCCGCCAATAGGTCTAATCTTTCTGTACTTACCACAGGACGAGGACTCATAGCACTCAAGAGTGTTATATATACAACTAGGGGATGCGTCAAGAAACCAACCAAGGGTTTTTCTATTGATTGCCATATCCAAATAATCAACACTATAAACAACCGAACGGACCCCCAGGGC
>JBBMJZ010413095.1:17635025-17647896 GCA_037833815.1 Zingiber zerumbet
CTTGTACTCAAGGAGTTGTTTTGATAAGCTTGGCGTAGATACAAATAGAGGTGAGGTTCGACAACGTCGCTACAGTTGATGTCCTTCTCATTACAGGTCATCCATAAGGTACACCTAGCGTAAATTTACTTTCCGTAAAAATTTAATTATGCGATCATGTTTGGTATGTTGTATCTTTGTATGTGTGTGGTGTGTGTGATGTAATAATTTAGGAATTATTATTGTTTTATTTTCCGCTGCACATATTTACGAAACATGCTTTAGCACACACTGTATCAGGTATATCCCAACAGTGGTATCAGAGCCTGATTCGACATGATCGTAAAATTATTTTATGGTTCGTAATTTATGTTGTAATTAATTTTGAAATTTTTCTAAAATTATTAAGATTTTTCTATGTTTGGAAAGTTTCCTAAATTGTTAGGAAATTCTATTTTTGTAAAGTTTTGGATATAATTTCAGAAAATTAAATTTAAAAATATTTTGTTAATTTAGAAATTATCATTTCTGGATTTTTTTGAAATTTTAAGAAATATTCTTTTTTTGAAAAATATCATAATTGTTAGATAATACAAAATATGGAAAGATTCTGAAATTTTTAAAAAAAAAATCTAGATATGAGATATTCTAAATTAAATTATAGAATTAATCTTTTCTAAAATATTTAGATTTATTAAAAAAAAATTATTTTTAAAAAGTTTCCTAAATTGTTAGGAAATATCAAATTTGGAAAGATTTAAAAAATCTAGATTTGAGATATTCTAAATTAAATTATAGAATTAAAATTTTCTAAAATTTTTAGATTTATTAAAATATTCTATTTTTAAAAAGTTTCCTAAATTGTTAGAAAATACTAAATTTGGAAAGATTTGAAAAATAATAAAAAAATCCAGATTTTAATTATTTTGTAATAAATTAAAAAATATTAATTATTTTTTAAATAGTTAGGAAATTAATTTAGAAATTTGTTTCTAAAATAATTAAAAATTCTTGATTGATAGAAAGATTCTAAATGAGATATGTTAATTAAATTTAGAAATTTGATTCCTAATTTGATTAGATAAATCTTAATTTATTAAAAATCAGATTTATAATGTATTTTTATTTCTAAAATAGAATTGTAACATATGTAAATTTATACAATGAACATACCATATTGTATGCCATGTAGATGCATTAATTATGACATGATTAGTTTTTGTCATGCATGTGATGTAATTATATCTTGTTATCTCATGCGTGTGATGTGTCATGTCATCATTTATATCATGCATGTGACATGTCATGTCATCATTTATGTCATGCATATAATGTCATGTAGATAATAAATTTTTGCATGATGTAGATGAGACCTAAATCTCTTGCTCAATATTAAAACCTACACATTCCGTTAATATGGTAAGAACCAGAGTTTAAGTTCTTGTTTGAGTTGTTAACCAAAGTCAAGCTCAACTTGAAATTAAACATGTTCAAACCATAGAGATGCAATCTCATGATTAATGGGTTGGTTTTAAACTTAAAGCATTGATTTGTTGTGTCAAAGCCATGATTAATGTGAATAGAGGTGAAGTTGGGTGATGTACATTTGATGTATACTTGTTAATGTGTTAACAACCCGATTTTTATGCGAAGATCAATTAGTTGCTAGCATAATGTGGTAGTTGCATATAAGTGATATGCAATCGATAAATATGTTATCTACTGTTATAGCTAAGAATGACTTGTTGGCCAAAGTCAAGGTTATTCTTATCTATGGTGGATATCAACCCACTTGAAGAAAACCTACCATCTCCCGAATTCAAGATAAGGGTATTTGAATTTGATAAATAAGTGGGATTTTATGTAAATTATTTACATAAATAAAATCATTTCTCTTATACATTATCGTTTTTCTATTTCTAGGTTAATCATTTAATTATAATTTTTATTAATCTACGCTCGATTTTAGACTCGAACAAACTGATTGGGCCGAACTTCTTAAACTAGTTTCGAAATTTGAGAATTATTCTCAAAGTTGAGAAGCTAGCTTATGTCCTTGATCAGCCTCTTCCCACCAATCTTGATGTCAATGCAATTACGGACTAATTGTTGGCCATTCAGAAACATAAGGATGATTCTGTACTTGCTAGTTGCATCATGCTAGTTGCTATAACTCCTGAATTACAGAAACAGTATGAACATTTGGATGCTTATGATATTGTCTATCATCTTTGTGAGCTATTTGATGAGCAAGCTAGATCCGAAAGGTTTGAGGTCTCCAAACTTCTCTTTTGCTCAAAGATACAGGAGGGTTCGTCTGTAGTACAATACGTATTAAAGATGAACGACAACATAGAGCGTTTAACATTACTCAGTTTTACAATGGTTCATGAGTTAACTATTGACTTAATTCTACATAGTTTACTGAAAAAACATTCACAATTTATGATAAACTATCGGATAAACAATTTGGAATCGACCATCCCAGAGATGATAAATATGCTCAAGACTGTGGAGCTTCTGTTAAGGGTGAACAGAAAACTGTGATGTTAGTAGACTCCTCCAAGAAAGGCTCTAAGAGGAAGCCAAAACATCAGACTAAAGGGAAGAGCAAAAAGGCCAAGACAGTAGAACCGGTACAAAAAGGCACATGCCATCATTATAGCAAGATGGGACACTGGCGAAGAAACTGCAAGATCTATCTTGAGTACATGAAGAAGAATAAAGCATCCGATGCTCCATCATCTTCAAGTATTTTCGTTATTAATTGTCATGTTATTTCCTCAGGATATTGGATACTGTGTGGTGCTCACATATATGTAATGACGTACATGGGCTAAGGAATAACAGAAGACTCGTCAAGGGAGAAGCATGTCTGCGAGTTGGGAATGGAGCAAAGGTTGCTGCAGTTGCCATCGGAACATACTTGTTAAAGTTTCCTAGTGGACTTGTCTTAGAATTGGATAATTGTTATTTTATTCCAGCATTAATAAAGAATATTATTTCTATTTCTTACTTAAATAGAAAAAGTTTCCATTTAACTTTTAGTAAAAATTGTTATTATATAACCTTAAATGGTATTCTTTATGGCATTGAAACTTTATGCAATGACATCTACACGTTAGATATATCTAGTAACGTATATATAAGCAAGAAACACACGCCCAAATTACAAAAAATTGAAGTTCTCGAATCATTTGAATTAGATACATGTGATTCATGTTTAAAAGGCAAGATGACAAAGTTATCTTTTTCTTAAAAGGGAGAACGAGTTGATGAGTTACTTGGATTTGTACATACCGATGTATGTGGACCAATGACAACTCATGCATTAGGAGATTATAACTACTTCATTACTTTCATTGATGATCACTCTCGTTATGGATATGCGTATCTAATAAAATACAAGTCTGAAGTCTTTGAAAAATTTAGAGAATCCAGAAGTGAAGTAGAGAAATAACTTGGTAAAAATATTAAGATACTTCGATCCGATCGAGATGATGAATATTTAAGTCAAGAATTTCTAGATTATCTAAGGGATAATAGTATATTGTCTCAATGGACTTCACGTTATACATCCTAACATAATGATATATTAGAGAGGTATAATTAAATTTTATTAGATATAATCAATAATGAATCGTATATATCTTTCTCTCACATTAGCAAACGGATGGAAGGGATAAAAAAGGAATACAATTACTATACCTCTTTCAGTAAATATCATATTAAATGTACGCTTTTTTTATTTTATTTTTTTATTAAAAAAAAACCGTAAATTCAAACTTTTTTACCAGTCAAGTGTAAAATTATAGTCAATAGAAACGTTTGGTATGCTTTTTTGATAAAATATAAAATTAATTTAATATGGAACCTTGCCTAGTCAAAATCTCATAAGCCACCACCTTTGACTGCAATCCATTATAATTTACTATTTTCTTAAGCCGACGAAGATTCGATTGGATTCCGCATGATGTAACAAATATTAAACATCGTGGGCAAGAAAATACCACAAAAGCAGTTGAAAAAGAGACAAATTTTCTTTCTTTTTTTCTCTCTTCGAAAGCGAAATAAATAAATAAATAAATTCTGCAATTTGGCAAAGCGAATTATTGAAGAGAAAGCAGGGACACAAGTTTTGGCACGGTAGATTTGTAGCTTATCGCGCCCACACGTTTTGTTCTAGGACAACGATTTGCCACACCCACCCATTGCACTAATTCTCAGTGAATGATTTTTTTTATCACTTGTACTTCATTTATACCGATTAATTTTAGGATGATTATCTAGGCTCTATTGAAATTTTTTAATTACCGAGATAAATTAAAAAAAATGTTTATAATATTGAATCATCATTTTAATAATTTTAGATCAAACACTCATAAGAAAAATTTTAAATAGACCCTCTACTATTGTAGCAAGGTGAATGTTATTTTTTTCCATAGGATGCCCAGTTGATTAAAAGTGGATAACTTTATTATATAATTTATTTTTTAAAAAAAATAATTTTCTAATCATTTGACAGTGAACTACGGATCTAAATATATTAAATGAGTTATAATACTCTTAAGAAAAACTCTCAAAGAAAAATTATAAGGATAGACACATAAATAATGGGATCCACTATTTCATTTTTTGTATGTCCCATTATTTATGTGTCTATCTTTATAAATTTTCTTTGAGAGTTTTTCTTAAGAATATTATTTCCCATATTAAATAACTAAATTAAGTATATATATTTTTAAAATATTCATTTATCCTTTGTGTTTGGTCGACAGCCGCTAAAATAAGCAGTCGAGGTGGCTGTAAGATTACCGCCAAATAGCCTTTTTATCATGCCGTCATAGCTGAGCTAATTATGAAATCGTTTATTTTGAAGAAAAAAAATTAAGGACGTCTTTTTCTTTTTAATTGGAATCATCCCAGAAAATGCCTTTTTAATTTATTATCAAAAATATTCTCATCCCATGACTATACATTTATTTATTTTTTTCATCATAAAATTTTGAATGATGTTTTCAAATTTATTCTAATGATGATGAATGAAAAATTTATATAATCAATAATTCAGAATTAATCAGTTGAACTAAAAAAATTTATACATTTATTTTTTAAAATTATCTTTTGAATTCATAGTAACTCAACGCTTTAATTATGATCCATAATCAATATTAATAAATCTTACTACAATAACATTTTATCTTTGGTAATGATCACACTATACTTTTATTAATACTAATAAATTATAACCAGTATAGCTAATAACTTTTATAAAATGGATCTCTAGTTATTACTAGTCAATATTAATCAACGTTATTTTATAACAGTTAATCATAATTGCTAATTAAGGATCATTGTGTGTTGGGGTAAGGTTGAGTTAGCTGATACATAATAGAGTTATTATCATATGGCTATAAATAGTCACGAGACCGATCGTATGAAGTCGCTGGATCATATGACCATAAATAGTCATGGGACCGACCGTATGAAATCGCTGATTATGGACCTTTTACTACCATAATTAAGGATCATTACTATAATTTTTTTTAATAAAACATATTAATATGTCATTCTTTAATTATCATAATAAAAAAATAATTTTTAAGTGTTATTATTTAGAAAAAAATATCGTAGTGATTGGTATTTAGGAGTTCATAAGGACGCTCAAGTAATTATTTTCCCACATATCTCTCGGAAGCTAAAATAAAAAAGAAAAAAAAAATGAAAAGGAGGAGAATTAGCCAAGTAACGCAAGGGAGGAGAAACTCGAGAGGCATCCGCAGCCGCATATTCGCTTCCCTTTCCTCGCCTCGCCCTTTTCCTTCTTTCGGCTCTCTATAAATAGACGGCCGTTCTCTGCTCCCCTTGGACAGCCCTAGGCTAAAAGGGAAGAGGCGAAAGAGAAACCGGTGGCGCAGAGAGCGGTGGGAACCAGTCGAGGCGCGATCGAGTAGGGCAACCACGGCTTGTGACGTTGGAGCCGGCCGGTGGGGATCCCACCGCCTTCTCTGCCCGCCTCCCTCCCCATCCCAGGTGGAGACCCTCCGCCGCCCTCTCCTCTTCTTGGACAAAGTTCGCAGTCCCGCCCCGCACGGTGGTCGCGGGGCCCTCCCTTCCGCCGGCGGAAGCCCATCCGATCTCCTCTTCCTCGCCGGAGGCGGTCGCTTCTCTGTTGCTTCCTTTCCCCCTCTTCCGTTTTCTTCCCTTTTCTTAGATTAGTTTAGCGTTTCCTTTTCCTTGCGTCACTTCTCTGATTGGAACATATTGGAAAAAAAAATATGCTTACGATCAAGAGAGTCCCTACCGTGCTCTCCAACTACCAGGATGATTCCAGCGAGCCCCGTGGTTGTGGGAGAAACTGCCTCGGCGAGTGCTGCTTGCCTGGTATAGTACATAATTCGCTTCGATTTGATATTTGTCTTCGACGTTCTTTTCCTCTTTGTTTTTTTTATATATATTTATATTTTTGTCGAACTTTTTTTGGATCGTTTGCAGTGTCCAAACTTCCTCTGTACGCCTTCAAAAACGACGCAACTCCTAAAGTTTCTTCTGGTTTGGATGAATTACCTTCCGATTTCTTTCTGAACACCCTTTTGCTGGGACAGGTCTCTCGAACAACTAAGAAATTTTTATTTTTCCCCCTCTTTTGTAACTTATATGAAACTGTTATTGGAATATCATAGTGGGAAGATCGGATGAGCCGTGGGCTGTTCCGTTATGATGTCACCGCATGCGAGACTAAGGTGATTCCTGGAAAGTACGGCTTCGTGGCGCAGCTAAATGAGGGCCGCCACCTGAAGAAAAGGCCTACGGAATTCCGGGTCGATCGTGTCCTCCAACCCTTTGATCCTGCGAAATTTAACTTCACCAAGGTTGGCCAGGAGGAGGTGTTGTTCCGCTTCGAGGCTGGGGAAGATCACAAATCGCTGTTCCTGGAGCATGCTGTTGCAGATGAAACAAAGAGTCCTAGTGTTGTAGCAATCAATGTGAGAGCTCAATTTGCTGTTATGTTGTCCTCGTTTTAGCCACATATCTTCTCCCCTCTCCTTATCCATATTAATGAGCTTCCACTTTACAGGTGAGCCCCATTGAATATGGTCATGTTTTGCTGATTCCCCGTGTGCTCGACTGCCTACCTCAGAGGATTGATCCTGATAATCTATTACTTGCTCTTCATATGGCCGCTGAAGCAGGAAGTGCTTACTTCAGGCTCGGCTATAATAGTCTGGGTGCCTTTGCCACCATTAACCATCTCCACTTCCAGGTTAATTCATTATCCTTTCTCCTGAAAATTATGTTTAAAATTTCAATTTGATCAACACAACACATTACTATTAATTTAATTGCAACTTTATTGGCAAACACAACTTTGTCATGACAGGCTTATGTCCTATCCACACCATTCCCAGTTGAGAAAGCGCCTACTCAGAAGATTCCAATTGGGAATGGTTTGTCCCAGAGCAGAGTGAAGTTCTCAAAATTGATCGATTATCCTGTGAGGGGTCTTGTTTATGAAGGAGGGAGCACTTTGAAGGAATTATCT
Organism: Zingiber zerumbet; assembly: GCA_037833815.1. Lineage (NCBI taxonomy): Eukaryota > Viridiplantae > Streptophyta > Magnoliopsida > Zingiberales > Zingiberaceae > Zingiber > Zingiber zerumbet. Next base: position 17,642,548 of record JBBMJZ010413095.1, read on the forward strand.
GATATAGTTGCCCGCTCTTGCATCTGGCTTCAAGAGAACAACATACCATTTAATGTTCTCATCTCTGACTCAGGCCGGAGGATCTTCCTCTTCCCCCAGGTAAATTAGAGTTGTTATTGAGTTTCACGTCAATAATAAGATTTTACTTTTAATATTTGCAAATTCAACCAAAGAAGCCACTAATACTTTTTTGGAAAATTCAATTGTATTATTATTCTAAATACTAGCATAAACATAATAATATGAAATTGATCCAATCAATTGCTAGCCTTAGGTTTAGGCTAACGTCTCAATTAGTCCTTGTACAAGAAACTTAATATTGATAAGACTTTCACTTCTAATTTCACTTAGATAACATATACTAGTTCTATATATCAGTTCACTTACATGTGGCCATGGCCAATGTATAACCCTCATTAGCGCTCACTTTCACTTCCTAGCGCTCATCTTGAGATTAGTTGCATTACAAGTTTTATTCCAGTATAAAACTGCACCAATATAACACATATCATTTATAAATTTATGACATGATATTCTCATTTGCTAGACTAACTCTTACTTTGTGGATAAGAGTCCAAAATGTTCCTTTTGAAACCCTATCTCAATTTTGTCCAACACAATAAAATCTGTATTATAAAATATGGTCCATGTTATCATAATGATTTTAAGCTAGGTGAGAGGCCTTATTCAGTGGATGAATAAACAGTCCCTTTTTCTTTCCTCTAAAACTAAACATGGTACCCTTCTTTATTCATCCATCTTTCCTTTGTTTTCCAAAATTTTCAATTACCCTAAACTCCTCTTTTCTATTCTTTAGCCTCTTTCATTTGATCACTTTTTCCTCAAACTTCTTTCTTTCTTTGTTCACTGTAGGAAATGTGCAGCCACCACCACCTCTTATCAAAATCCATATCCCACACTCCCCGTCTTTTTCTTTTCTTTTTTCTCTCTTCCTTGCATTCTTTTTTCCTCTTCCTTTTCTTTTCTTCTTTACTACCAGCAAACCATATCCTACCCCCTCTTTGGTTTCCAGCAACCAAGCCATTCTCATCTCTAAAGTCTGTTTCTCATCCACCCATCTTAAAAGTCTCTCTCTCTCTCTCTCTCCACTTCTTTCATCTTCTTCTCTACTCTGTTTGCCATTCAGAACACTACTGTCTCCTCTTTTCCCAGCCAGAACCACACATGAGTTCACCATTCGTATTGCCATTTCCATCTCTCAACCCTTCCATTCTGTTAAAAGATATAATAGTTAGCAGATCAGATATAAAAGATGGGCCTGGTCATCACAGATATACTTCAGCCTATGAACTTTTTTGAGGGAAAATTATCGGTAGGGTCAAATTCATGGTTCAGATATCACTTTCATTAGGCAAATTTTATTTAAACAATGTTGATGAGAAATCGGAGTTGTATAAAATTTGTATAATCTAGTGCTTTTGATTCTAAACTCTTCTCCATGCATGTTAATATGTCTCCCCCATGTTGCTACTTGTTGAGAAATAAAGAACAGTCATATACTATGAGGGTCCACCAGCTAATGCATGGCCCTAGAAAAGAAAAGGAGATGTTTTTCACCTAATTAATCTTTGACTAATCATATAGCTGTTAGAGCTACTTTTGAGTTATATAGTTTTGATCCACTCCTCATTAGCAGCTGGTGACTCTTTTATAGGAGTATTGTACATTTGGTTTGTGAATTGGACACTGATAATGTAGGACTTCTATGGTGATCCTGATTCATTATATACCATTCAAATAGTGGAACCCGTTGAATGAAACTTAAATCTTTGGATAGAGATGTGCATTTGGTATTATGGCAGTGGTAAGGCTTGAATTCCTCATTCTTGGTTGAAAAACTGTCCAGGTTGCTTGTAGAACTAGCCTTTTATCCATTACTTGTGGTGTTGGCATAATACACGAATCAAGTAAAGTACATGGTTAATATGAACCTCTGCATATCCAAGTCGTAGGGTCCACCTACACTTAATGTGGCTATTGATAAACATTATTCCTACCTATATCAAAGTATGCTCTTTAGATAGATACTTCAAGTAAATAGATGTAGTTACAAAGAATCATGGGTTGCTGATTATTCTTTTTCTTCCAACCTCGCAGTGCTATGCTGAGAAACAGGCCCTAGGAGAAGTCAGCCAGGAACTATTAGATACTCAAGTAAATCCTGCTGTTTGGGAGATAAGTGGACACATGGTATTAAAGAGGAAGAAAGATTATGAAGAGGCATCCGAGGACTACGCTTGGAGACTACTGTCTGAAGTCTCCCTTTCTGAAGAAAGGTTTGAAGAAGTCGAAGCTTACATCTTTGAAGCCATAGGTTTAGTGGAGTCCAAGGAAACGGTTGCCGTGGAAAAGAACGAAGGAACTCCATATCAGTCCTCAACTACAGTGTCTGCTGCGCCTCACTTTACAGAAGGTTGTCTGGTTCTTCACTAATATGGTTGGCTTTCTCTGAAATAAAAAAAGACAAGAGAAGTTCTTCTTAAGTGCCTTCTGCTGTTATTTAGTTATGCCTAGTTGTTTTTAGGGGATCAGGAACAGATATTTCGATGTTGTTGTACTAGTTTGCCAGCATGTGCTTTGCTTTCAGAAAGCAGTTTGTAGCTGCATCGTACTGAATATTCTTGTCAGAATGTGTTACAATGTTCTTATTTGTGATGCATCATGTTTAGCCTCTATTCTATATGAAGGGGTTTAAATGGTTTGGTATACTATGTATCCTCTAGTCTGGGATATATGCATAAACACTTTGGTCAGGGTTTGTTAAAGAATTCATATAGAAAGAAGTTTGTCGTCTTCACCTTAAAACTTTATTAATTAATCGAGCGAAGAAACCGCCTGCCGTTTTGATTTGAATAGCTTAACATTTTAATGGAATGCTATATATATCCAAAATAACAATTTTATCATGTTAAAATTGTTTGATTTGCTCAAGTTGAAATAATTTTAATCATTATTGAAATAATTGTAATTATGTTGAACTAATTTTGACCATCAAAATTATTAATATAGTAGTCATAATTCATAGATATAATAATTATAGCTGATCCTGTCCGAATTAAGGTGATGGAAGCTGGGGATGTGGCGCTCTCGCTGACTGGGTGGAGACGCAGAAGGGGCGGATCTTCTGCTGACGTGGACCTTCGACTGACGAAACCTGCAAGGCAAAACCGGGCCGGGAGGGTGTTCGTGGCGACGACCCTCCGACGCTCAAGTCAAATCCCGGAGGCAAGAAAACGAAGAACAAGAAGTGGAGCAACTGTAGCTACAGTAAAGATTAAGCATACCTCCGTCGAAGTCTGGGGATCCTTATATAGGACTCCCGGTAAGAGCGTGCACGCTTGCCGAGGTGTGCATGTTCCTCAAAGCATACCTGTAAAGAGTGTGTCTGACGGCATACCTTAACAGGCCGAGCATATCCCTGACGTGACAGTGAAAGCTTCCACCGTACGATTCTCTGTCTAACCATGCCGCTTGTCGGCGACACTCGTTCCGAGGAAGATATTCCCTACTGCTCCTCTTGTTGGTTATGGGACCGAGCGGGAGATCCGCTCGGCTGCCCCTCCGTCCGGCTGGTATAGTAACCGGGACGAGCGGGAGATCCACTCGGCCAATCCAACAGTGTTTGGTCTCGATTCCGCCTTACCGTGCGTGATCAGGGCAGTGTCCATCGTTCGGGCGAGCGGGACAGTCGCTTGGCCTTTGAGCGTCGGAAACTCGGCATCTAGCCGAACTGTCGTAGTGCCACTCGGGCAAGGGTTTGGCCGATCGGCCGGCCCCGGGGTGTTGACCGATCCGCCGACCCTAGGGTGTTGACCGTCTTGATTTTGACCTTCCATGTGTCCTTAACTCCTCTACTGACCGGACCTCGCCTTACCACCGGATCAATAGCTATTATAAAATTTTAATAAAAGGGATTAAAAAAGTATTTTAATATAATCATGCTTTAGATTTAGATTAAGTTGAAGTGTGTGTGTATAAAAAAGCAATACCTTTTCCAAAATTGCATTCACTCTTATAGCCTTTCATATAACTCTCATATGTTTTTAGGTCTTCAAGATTCTGAATTTAGATCGTCACCACAATTCCCGAGTTCACTCTCTGTTATTCAACCAATGATTTATGTCCTCCATTGCATCTTGTTAAGGACGCTAAAACACCAAATGCATCAAACTCCTTTAGCTTAATTTATGCCATTTAATCTTACATACCTAGGCCATCAAACCAATTTTGAACACAAAATTTCCATGATTACAATAGTAAACATTCAATTCTCTATATCCTAGAGTCATCCAAATTCCTCCAAAATTCTACAACTCGTTCTAGCTCCATGTGGACTATTATTTATCTCCCTTAAAGTTATTCTCTAGCCACATAATGGTCGGCTATAAACTGACCTTATGATTTACCTCTTTCCACGTAACTTAGGAACGGATCGTGAGAGATATTTGGGATAAGCTTAATCAACTTTTACTAGAATATACACTATTATTATAATTATCTACACTTTTGATATATCAAAATAATATGGTTAAACTATTTATCATTCTCTTATTCCTTGATGTGCCCTAATTGATCTAAAAGGATGTTACCATGGATTTTGGAACCCAAAACAAGTTGGTTGAGCTGTAAAAACCTTCCATTTTGGCGGAACCCTATATAATAAAGGTATTAAAGCCGTATTCTCATGTTTCAATTTGTATCCTATTTTAGCCTTATTACAAATTACCATTCGATCATTCCCTAAACTCATGTTGGGGTAGTTAGAGTTCATGGGATTATTTTAGCACTACTTACTCGCACGATAATTAGATAATTGAATGAAATTCTAAGATATTACAATCCTTAACCTCCTCGCCCTCTCTCCCTGTCCTTTGGTTCCTTTTAGAAACTAGTTGGCAACTTTAAACTACAAGTTTGTCTAAACCTTTTGTCGATTTAATTGTGCCTATTTAGCTCCGGGTTATAGTGCTCTCTAGCATAGATCGATCGAACTTTTGCTGATTTGATTGGGTTTCGGAAAGATAGATGTCTGCAACTGTGAATTGATGCTCACACTGTGCCACTGATGCAACTTTTTCTTTGATAATTTCTACATTATTTTACTTTTTACATATCATTTTAAGCTCACAATACTTGCCTCTATAAGGCAAAACACCTAAGAACTTACAGCCATAATCATGGCATCCAACAGCCAAACAGGGAGCTCCTTCAATCCATGTCTCCAGCTGCGTTCCTCTGGAAGAAACAGTAGCAGTTGCCCGTTCTCCTGGAATCCAACGCAAGATTTTCAGTGGTTGTTTTGGAAGATGCAAGATTACTTACTAGATT
>JBBMJZ010413095.1:17706431-17734330 GCA_037833815.1 Zingiber zerumbet
AATTTGGGTTAATGTTTGAAAGGTTGACAATAGAAACTATACATCTTCTTAGACAACTAATTGAAAATATTAGGAGAAAAAAAATAAGATTTTTATATAGTATTTATTGACTTAGAAAAAGTTTACGATAGAGTCTTAAGAAAAATTATATGGAGAATTCTAGAAAAGAGATATATTAGTATAACATATATTGAACTAATTAAGGATATATATAAGAATGTAACAACTAGAATAAAACTTCAAGCAGAGTAACTGAAGCATTTTTAATAAAGATACGGTTAGCAGAGTAACTGAAGCATTTTCAATAAAGATAGGGTTACATCAAGGATCAGCTCTAAATCCTTATCTTTTTATACTAATTATGAACGAACTCACTGCACACATTTAAGATATAGTACGGTGGTGCATGTTGATGTCATTTACCGATGATATTGTTTTGGTAGATGAAACACATAAAGAAGTAAATGTTAAACTATAATCTTGACAAAAAATACTAAAAAAATTTTAGACTTAGTAAATAAAGACCGAATATATGAAATTTAAGTTTAGTAATATTAGACATAATGAAATAATTGTTAAAATAGGAGATAACGTGTTGCCTGAGAGTTTTAAATATTTAAGATTATTTTTCTAAAATGATTTTGAAATTAAAAGAGATGTCTTACATATAATACAAACAACATGATTAACATAGAAAAGAACGTTGAGTGTTTTATACTATCGTAAAGTACATCTAACACTTAAAGGAAAGTTCTACGAAACTGAAATTAGACTTGCTAAGTCATAATTACATCTATTGAGGGAAAATTCTAAAAAAAATAAGTTAAAATTATACAAGTAAGTACTTAAATGACAAATAAATATTCTAATTAAATGATGTAAAAGTATGACAAATATGCACATTAAATAAAGAAGAAGAAAAATTTATTAGTAAAAATAAAATAAAATTTATTTAAACATACATGATAATATAATAAAAAATAGACCAAATAATATAAAAGAACTCATATAATCGGCCCACCTATGGAATAAAATTTAGTTGTTATATTATTATAATATCAAAACTTTGTCCCTAATTATTTTTTTTAAAATGATTCTACTATTCTTTAAAAAAAAAAAACTCAACGAGTTATAAATAAAAATATTATAAAAACATAAATTAAAACACAAATAACTTTAAAAATTATCATAAAAGAAATGTTTAAACCAGCAATAGAAATTCAAATGATATAGTTAAGAAGTCAACTTTAAAAAAACAATTTTAGCAAAACATGATGGCTAAAACTATAGTAATTTTTAAAATTTAAATATATAGATAGACTTTTGAATATTGGTAAAACAACTCAAAAATAGTTATGAAGTAGTTTTAGTTCAAAATTATTGTTTAAATTTTGAGTATGAATTCGCAGAAGCATTCTAAATTGATCATTTATCTGAAATAATAAAACTAATTCAATCATAAAAAACAAAAAAGAATTAAGTTAATTTTTTAAAACCAAGAACATTTTTGTTATGTAAAAAAATCGATAATATATTGAATATGTATAAAACAAAATGTTGCTTTAAATTTAACGAAGTAGGGAACACCGTCTGGGAAATCAAAAACAAGTGCTCCAATTGATAAAGCTGCAGTAAATCTGCCAGAGAATGTACACCAATCACGTTGTTGTATCTGTATGTACAATTAAAAGAGTTCTAGCTGATCAATTTAGTCTATAGTATTACTAAACCTAATTTCACTTAAAATCGGAGTGGAACTTCTAGATAAATGATTGCGGAACAGGGAACGATGTACCAGAAATTCCGTAGGGATTTGTTGCAATCTGATGGGGAAATCTAAATTATTTATCAACTCAGAATACAAGTTAAAAGTTCTAAAATAGGAACAAGTTTAAATATTTTACCAGGTAGACTCAATGTCGATAAGTGATAAGATAGCAACTTCATCCGAATAACAACTACACTGCAACCAACCACGGTAAAGAGGCGTAGAATGGTGCATGTCTTCACAAGCTTTTAAAACATTGGAGTAAATAAAGAGCTAGACTCGCATCCGCTTGACATCATTCTCAGGGACGTTTGCATCGCTCCCATTACCCCTGATTGGATCTGCTGAAAGTTTTGCAGCCTGAACACAAATCTCCGCATCGTCATACAATCAAATAAAACCAACCGATCACAAATATAGCAACTAAAAAGTTTAATCGCAAATTTACAGTTTCACCAGGGACAATTGCATATCTTTCTGATGGAGAAACCCAGATTTTGCCTATGAAGCAAAAGTTTTATAAGAGTTTTTGACAGTGGGATATACAAGAAGCATGCTTCTTGAAGGATGATGCATAAAGAGGAAAAATTACCTGATGAAGAAGAGAGTGAGTTGGAGGATTCCATTTGGCTGCAACCTAGGCCGTCCTTGCTTATAACCTCTAACATCTTGGGAGTATTTCTTGAAAAAAAAATAAACATGAGTTCAACTTGTAGAGAAAATAAAGTCCTATATTGGACACCATCTAACTCCTTATATATATAGATAGATAGATGTATTTCTGACTAATGATTTACTGAAGCAAGCAAGTGCATGCTGTTGATCAAAACAAAATGTCAATACAAAATACAAAAATTGAGTAATTTTCATACTAATAAACTAAATTATGTCTGCATATACAAAATTTATGTTGGAAATTTTGTTTTGGCAAGGTAGGCAGATGACTGATTTGGACTAGAGACTCGGGTAGGATTTTATTTGTTAATGCCAGTCTATGTCTGAAGTAGATTATCTTAAAGTTTTAAATCAATGTCAGGTCAATGATAAATTAATGCCCAAAGAACCCTGAGAAATGGTGGTGGAGCAAACCACGAAAACATTACCAGTTCAGTCCAAGTCAAGATGAGCATGAGCAAAAGTGTAAGCATAACCGCAAAACCCACGCAACCACACGGAAGTTCGCAAACACAGCTCTGTCAAGCAGATGGGCATACAATGATTGAGCATGACCTGGAAAGGTACACAATCCGTTTGCCAATATACCTGAAAGCAAGAAAGCCTGCTGGCACATGCGACAGGCACTTGCATGTCAGTTCACGAAAGATATATCTACCCACCAGACCTCTTTAGCATGTCCAACTAGTATAATGCCATTCTCTCCATGCATTTTAATTTTTAATCATCAAATTCTAGTGATCTTCTCTCATTTCTCTTACAAAGTTCTGAATCTCTCCATTCCTCTAGTCAAGATAGTTCAAAAATATTGAGGCTTCATAGGGTCTCCAGATATGGAGTGTTACTATCTCAAGATGATATCATTATATTTTGGCAGACGATTGTCAGCTAACCAGTAGTTTTATCTTAATGAGAAAGAGTCCACCTCTTACCTTGACCACCTAACAATATTGAAGCGCAGGGACAGCCAAGCTCATTTCCCTTCTTATATCAACCATCTTTGAAATGGAATTATTGCCTACAAGGATCTTTCTTAGAGAAAGGTGAATGACCAACTTTTAGTGTTCACCAAGAGAGAGAGAGAGAGAGAAATTACTTCATAGAACATGTACATATAGTGTTTGCACAGCCATAAATAGGCAAATAAATGATGTACTATAACCATCATATTACTTGAAAAAGGCAGCTTTTATAATTGGCATATATCCAAATATATCCTCCAAAGCACTAGGTGTTTAGTGCATTTTAACAATCTCTACCTTTACTGCAAGCCATTAGGTGTTTAGTACTCAATAAAGCTTATTGAACATCCACATGGTTTACTTGGATGGTAAAGGTTGCAGCAGGCCAGAAGATCAACTTAACAGATTAAGAATATCATAGAGTTGCATTAACAGATTAAGATTCAGAATAAAACACTAAACATTCTGCTTACTCTTCCATGAATTTGGAGAGTTGCAGATGCATTTACCGGTCAAGAATATCACCATGGCCAAGTTGTCCACTTGTACCCCTGCCCCAAGAGAAAACATTTCCTCTATCTGTCAGAGCAAGCGTGTGCCTCCAACCACAGGAAATTTGCTTCAATTTCTGCACATGATTATCATATAAAGATTAAGCTAAATAGATGTCATAACATAAGACTCCTTCAAGCCATTTTCACAGCAGATCTGTTATAATTATTTCAAGACAAAATGGAAAAAGGCCTTGTATCGTAACAAGTTGAGTGAAAAAAAATTGTATTTCATGTAAAAGAGGCAACCACTTACCTGATCTGCCGGAAGTTTAACTTGAACTGGAGAGCACCGATCATCATTATCATCAATACCAAGTTGGCCAAACTAGATAAAAGTACATTGTGTCAAGCACAGATGGAAACAAAGTAAATTGCCAAGTCAAACACTGAGATGTCACACTACGTTTACAATTAGAAATTATGTTTTAAAAGGAATCTAAGTTAAAACAATATCACAGAATTTGATTATAATTGTCTCTCTATGGTAATACATTTAAGAATTTAATATTACAGAAATTGATATATCTGTTAGAGTGTAGGATTACACTGCACCTACTTCAATACGGGATATAAGGTGATTCTGATCCTTCACAGTACACGGTACATTATATTTTATTCATGATATACTTATTAAACTGCAAGATCTCCATATCTTTTCCATATAAAAACAAAAAAATCAAATTATAGTAACTGGCAATGTCAGGCGTATCTGACACAGAGATTCAAATGTCTGAAGCAACTATTTCTAAAAAAAATTCTGTTAATGAAGATTTTAGTGTCCACTTTGAGTGACAATATCCGAGTAATCCAACACAAATCAGGGAAGTAGTAGATGAAGAGTCCAAGCATCAAGGATAATCTATGGAGCACATTAAAAGAGTAAGGAATTCCAGCTCTAAACCTGAATCTTACACTAGACCAAATAAGGATATTGGACAAATCCACAAATCAAATAGAACTAACAAGCATAATTGCAGAGTTTGGTGTTATTCCCATATATAGTAGGCATAAGTCTTTATGGTTGTAAAGTATTAATCCTAGATTTTCTTTTGCTTTACCTATCTCATTACTAATGTTCAGTTCAAAAACACATGGAAGTACATGTCAGACTGTCTAGTGAATTCCTGTACTGTGCACAGGGTTCAAAAACTTTGGTGCGGGTCACACCAGTTCATTAACAAAAACTAACAAATGACAAATTGCATATGAAGCAGAATAGAACCAGATACATAAATAGGGGATTCATGAAGGAACCATCAAACCTTATTCCATCCCCAACCATATAGTCTTCCATCAGTTGTAAGAGCCATAGTATGTCTCCAACCACCCGAAACCTAAAGAAGAAGAAAATGATATCAAATTTTGTAAACTAAATATTTGTGGAATACACAAATAATAAAGGTTTGCAAGCTTTATGTGACTGGGGATACTGGATAACTGTACAAGAACTAAAGCATAAAACAAATTGTCATGGTAGTGTACCCTTGCTCATAAATAGAGTAACAAACATCTTAGAGGTTAGCATTAAGATATATTTTATTATACAGATACCCTAATATGAACCTCAAGCTGTAGCTTGATAGATATCAATCATGTCTAGCTTACTAGATAAGATATAAAACGAGAGTGATTGATAGGTCTGGTGAAGAACCAATTTTAATCTAATTCCTCAGCACCCCTTCAAATTGGTCAACTTTTAAAATTTGAATCCTAGATATGTTACCCAGAAACAATCTTAGCTTGCATAGTGCATTACAAATCCTTCTTTTTACAAAGCATCAAAGACCTTACTATACAAAAGGTTCTTTCTGTTTGATCTCTATTAATATGACCTGAGAAGAGTGACACAGGCAAAGTTTAGTTAGATCCTGGTGGGCATTGACATTTCACAATGTTTGTATAGTACGGTCAAAATTTATTATATTGTGTATAATGGAAACAAAAGAGCTGGGTATTCGAATCACAACATTCCTAATATTCAGAATTTAGAAATCCAGCCAAAATTGGTCATACCTATAGTTGAAAATTCCATGGAAATCATGATAGAAAGGTGTGTATAATGTGATACCAAATATATCCATATGCCTATAGTTCCAAACATAAAGATTTGTTCGTAGCAACTAATTGACAATTATAATTTTGAGCAAAACGGATTAATTAGTGACAAGGAAACAGTAAGGACCTGAGATATGTCGTTGTCTCTTAGGGCTTCCAATAGATGTGGACTGAGATGATCCTCATAGTCTCCATGTCCAAGTTGACCGTATTTACTCCATCCGTAGGTGTACAAATTTCCAGAAGAAGAGACAGTAATAGTGTGACGCCATCCACATGCAACAAGAACCATCTTTTCATCCTATAAAAAGTGATTAAAGTTGAAAAAAAGAAATCAAATAACCTTGTTAATAACATGAATATGAAGTTCAATTGCAAATCTTTTCAATGAAAAATATGATTTCATCCCCAGGATAAAAAAGCCTATCCTCCCAGCACCAAATCTACATTGCTCAACATGGGAGAAGAATTAAAAACCTTTGTAATTCTTGTGGCTCTGTAAGTAAAGGTCTCATTTTGTTTTCATAAAATATTTTGGCTCCACTTAAATGGTTGCTCCTTTTACAAACCACCCCCATCGAAACACTATCGTTCATTCCTTTTTTCCTTTCTTCCTTAATATACACATGATATGAAATACAATAATCAACTGATTAATTAAAAATTCCTTTTAATTATTAGAACATATATATAACAATTTGCCACTCATTTTCCAATAATATATTTAGAAAGAAGAAGGATTTGAAGGAGAGCCTTGACGCAGCAGTAAAGTTGTTGCTTTGTAACCAAAAGGTAACATGTTCGAATCCTGGAAACAACCTCTTACAAAAAGCAGGGTAAGACGGTGTACAATGGATTCTTCCTTGAGACCTCGCATGGCGGGAGCTTCGTGCACCTGGCTGCCCTTTAAAGATCTGAATATTTACAAACCTTGTTACAAAAGGTAGCCCCAGGCTTAGAATCCTTATACTATCATATAATGGTTCTCTCATGGCAGTGCATTACTGAGCCTCGTTGTACTTGCTTAGCAAGATTTCTCAAGTTTTCCTGAATAATCTTCCCAAGCAGCCTCTCACTTCTCTACTTGTGAAAGCAGACTCATCAAGTGTCCACAACTGCTCTATCACTCCACTTTAATTAAAGCTAAGGACAAAGTACAAACTATCAATGTATTTACCTATAGGACTTAAAGGAGATAAGTTTCAGTCCCATTTATTCTATACGGAATGCATCAGAAATGTAACATCACATGTTCACATTTCTCATATGATTCTTGTCCAATTCCCATTGAACTATGATGCATATATTTTCTAATTGTGACAAAGTAGTGTAAAAACAAAATAATCTCTATTTTGTTAATCATTCCATACCTCTCAATTTTAACCAGCCTTCAGATAGACCTGTATAGCTCCCACATTCATATACTGACAAAGTTGTGTATAAACAAAATAATCTCTATTTCGGTACTCATTCCAAAACTCTATTTCGGTAATCAATCTATACCTCAATTTTTACCAGCCTTCAGATAGTCTTGTATAGCTCCCACATTCATATGCAAGAGAACCGCTCTTTGATACTATAACAAAAGTTATATGGGTTATACTATAATTTTTATCCATGTATTTAATCATCACAATCATGGTTTCAAAATCTCGTTTCGCCCACGGACCGACACCGGCACACCGTGACACGTCGCACGGCCAGTGATGCGTCAGGAAGCATTGCGCGAGCAAAACGACTCGTCCCGATGCTTTGTGTGAGCCCGGCAACGCATCCGGACTCGTCACTCCACCCTTGCCCGACCAGTCGCCGGGCCCAGACAACACATCCAGATGCGTCACCCGGGCTCAACGATGAGATCGGACATGAGGCATAGACCGACGTGCTTACAGTCGTCACATAACATGGAAACAATTTAACTTGGGTTTAATAATAAACTTAGCCTTTAATAATTTTAATCAATTTAAATGAGCTTAATTAAATTCTAATAAAATTATTCCATATATATATATATATATATAATTTTTAAATATTGAGATTAAATTTTTTATTTTTATTTTATATATTTTATATTTAAAAATACCAAAACTATGTCGATACGTCACGATATGATATCCAACCCGTATTGTTCTAGTCCCGGATTGAAACCTCGACATGGCTCGAGATTTTAAACCATGATCACAATCATATTCCTCCCAAGAATTTTCATAGTAATACATTGCATGTGAATTAATCATGTACCTTTTCATGCATTTAGTGGATAACCGATCACTTTGCGTAAGGTATAGCACTTCGTAATATTTGTTTCCTGCATTGTTTTAGTATTTCATTGTGTTTGTGCTTCACAACACCTCCCATCAGCTGGACCAAAATTTTCCCTTCATTCCAAAGTACCGCATGAGCTTAATATGGCTAGGAGCAAGAGTCCTCTCCATGTTGACAATAACCACCTTAGTAGTGGCAATATCCATTAATACCACCCTTAACTCTCCACCACCACTAGCTTTGATTTAGGATTGAGTCAAAATCTTTGCTTCCACTCTTTGCTTCCACTACCATAATGGAATCAAGAACACCTCATGCATCAAGAAGGCAAATAACCATAAAGCAAGATGAAAATCAAGCTGAGGTATGTATAATTGAAGTCTTCTCACACAGTCTCCCCAGGTGGTGCTCCTGTCACTCCTACAGGAGGTGCAATTCTTGAATTTTTTATCTATTTGCAAAAAAAATTTAAAAAGCAAATCTTCCAACCTAGAGTTTGTACCCACAAAAATCAAATAATGCACGGGCACTGATCTCTTGCTATAAATAAATGCAACATTTGAGCAAAATATTTGATGCATATGCACTACTTTCACTGTGAAGAGTTGGTGTGATGCAATAAAGGATGATTAATTAATTATCCTTCACGAAAGGGAAAACCTATCACTGTCATGTTCATTCATGCTGTCAACCAGATTGATATGATTGGATACTACACAACTCTATCATCATGAAATTCTTCAATCTCCAAACTCTACCAGTGCCTAGAAAAAACCATGAATTTACAAAATTTACCTTGCATTGGCATGAGCCAAGAAAAACAGGCTAGAATTATTGGTTAATTTCTTGCAATCGGTGACCAAACACGAGTGAGACCTACAGTAAACGTCCTTATCTACTTCACCCACTCGATCACATCACTTCATGCCCATTAGAAAGTGTTGCATTGGAGATAATGCACAGAGAACCTGCTCCATTAGCCATTGAAGCTCACACATAATGGGATCTCAAGCCAATGACACCAGTGTTGAGTTTCTCTTCCTCTGCTTCACCGAAGTGATCCAGTTGGCCACATATATTGCAGATTTGTAAAGCTTTGCAATTCCATTTGGGAAACTTAGGGCAGTGGTCATAATGAATCAACAAAGAAATGAAGTAAAAGAAGTCCATGTTCATGATATAAACATGACCATGCTGAATCAGTTGAGACCAGCTTGACAGTGTGAAACATGCATTCATATGGTCATGAACCTATGATGGTGAAGATGATCTTAAGTAGTCATCTAGCAAAGACAAGGAACCACCTTGCTAGGTAATATGTTGCATCTCCCAGTAGCAGTAACTTCGGCTCAAGATTTAAACAACAGTGTTTCAAGTAATAGACATGACAACTGGCTATATTGCCATGGCCATGCCAATACTTACATGTTACTCCCACAATCATTTTCTTCTTGCTTCAAAGTAGTGTCATTAACCTCACTATGTTGCCAGAGAAGCAACACACGTGTTTCATCTTCCAAATTTTTATGATTATTTCTTTGAGTGGCTACTTGCATGATACAATGCATATGATGTTCTTATCTTCCTCATGTGTGCCATAATCATCAAGGAATAGAAGGCAGAAGTACAAAATCAAAGTCAACCTAAGATGCTGAATTTATACTTTGCTTCAAGAAAAATTCCTATAAGAAAGTCAAATTCAAGCACGTGCTAAGAGATAGAAGAGTATCTTTCTGAGAAATTGATAAATGCGCAGCTTAACCATGCAAAGAATAAAAATTACCAGAAATATATATATATATATACACGCGCGTGTGTGTGAAAATTAAAAACCAAATCCATTAGCTAAGCAATTTCTATTCTTAAGTTGTTTGGATTAAAAAAATGAATTCTGGAACATACGAAATTAATTGAAGCCACTTCTAAAAAGCAAACTGTTGATGCAGCATGACTTCTCAAAATTTTATGCCAGGTTACAATGCTTAGTCTCACAGAATTACCAAGTTTGGATTGGTCTACAACTCTCCAAACTCTTGGAAACAAAATTCAGACCACCACAGAAGAACAATCATGTATACTGGTAGGAAGGTTATGAAAAATATTACTGAATACATAGGGTAAGAACAAAATTGAAGGCATTAGTAATTAGTTGAACATAATTAGAAATCATACATCCATGTACAGAGTTCGAGAATAGAATAAAATCCAATCACAAATAGTTAGAAACTGCCACTTATTATTGAATTAATTAAAGATATACTTTTTTGGATGAAATAATTAAATATAAAGATATATGACAAAGTTCCACATGCAAAATAAAACATACAGGTCTCTTACAAACAATTGAAGGGCAAAGTTTGTACCTCAATAGAAGCAACCTTTTCTGGAAGCATGCGATCGTTACGGTCACCAAGGCCTAAATTTCCATAACGACCCCAACCCCATCCATAGAGATCCCCATTTTCTGTAACTGCAGCAGTATGTTCAGCACCCGCAGCGATCATTTTAACATGTATCCCCTAATGGTTGCTCAAAAATGTTAGAACAGAAACCTATATGAAGGAGCAATCGCCCACCCACATCTTTGAATAGAGAAAACAAGATATGTAAACATAGTTATTGATGCAGGAGCATCCAGTAGCACAACCAGTTTATATCCTCTGATACGGCTATGTTCCCCTTCGAGCTATGACAAGAAGAAAATGAGGCTATCAACCTCCCTTTTGGACCTTGAAGAAGGATGATCGAGACTATCGACAAGGAAGATGACTTGCTCATGGCCTCCTGACGTGGTTGTGCTCTATTTAGAGTCCGGATAGAATCAGCTTTCCAGTGGCCGACACGGCCAAGCTCAAGGGAACAACTGTGTTGTAACATCATGCTTCACGTGAACTAAGCTCCAAAACTCTAGATTTGGTCTTTTGATTTTTCTTTTATTTATTTCGAATTTTTAAAATTAGTTTTCTTTTCTAAAAATTAATTTAGAGTTTATCTTTTTTAGGATTAATTTTCTGTTATGAGAATTTGTTTAGATTTTATCTTTTTTTTTAAAAAAAAAATAATTCTTTTTACTTTTACTTTTTCTGTTGCGACTTTTCTGTTGCAAATTTTTTTTAATATTATTTAAACAACGGTTAGGGCTCTTATAAAAAGAATGCTGATATAGATGTTGAGTTTGATTTTGATTTGAATAAAATTTATTTTCATTTAACCTAAAGGCGGCTCCTCTTCGTTGGCAAATCCCTTTCTTCCTACGCTATTCCTTCCCTTGCGTCAGTTAGTATCAGAGCCTTAGATCCATGGATGGTTGTCGTGGTCATGATCGTGAAAGACAGATTCCGATTGAGGAAGTCTTGCACCGTGATAGACTAGTCACAGAGTTATCCCAGCGTCTAGCAACGCAAGATCTTGAAGATCGTGATGTACATGGTCTAGATCATGACAGACAAGTGCCCAAGACCTTAAAGGTCGTACGTTCTTTTATTTTAATTTGGATAAAATTTTTTTTGAAAAAGATATGGACAAAAAGATCGAAACAATCGGCGATCCAATTTACGACGAAGATGAGATCAAGATGATTAATGATCCAATTTATGATGATGATGAAATAGAAGAAGCCGTCGATGAAGTTGCTGATGGAGATTTAGCGGCTTGTAAAGGAAGCCAATGAAGAAACCACAACCCGACGATGGTGAAATATCCCTACAACTTACTGATTTGCACTTCTCAAATCAGCAGCCAGCCAGCCACCCAAGGCAATTTATCCAAAGCAACCCAATCGATGGATCTTCTGCTACACAGCTTGTTCAAGGGCAAAATCAAGACATATGATGTTAAGGGCATCATGGGTGTAGCACAGCCACAAAAACCTTTGAATATGGAACCCTCTTCATTGTATAGCCATGGAATAATGCAAGCAAACTTTGGACAAAGTGGTATTGGAATGAATCAAGGAGTCAGTTGCCTTCCTCTGAAAGGCTGGCCTTTGACAGGAATTGACCACTTACACCAAAACTTTGCCCCTCAGACAAACAAGCCCTTTCTACCCAATCAAAGCCAGTATCAACTTCTATCGTCTGGACCCCCAAACAGCACTGGCACAGGATATACTGCAGCACCTTGTGCTAACTCGGGTCCATCAACTCTATCCATCCATACTCCTGGTGATGGTGCTTCAATGGCTTGCACCTTGCAAAATTCAAGCACTATAGCAAAAAGTTTGATGATGCATGGAACAGATAAATCAGGAAGGGACTTGTCTTCAAGTTCTCTGGAAGACTTAGAGACCTTTGGTGATGTTGGTTCATTGGATGATAATGTTGAATCTTATCTGTCAAATGATGATCGAGATGGCAGAGACATATTTGCTGCACTGAAAAGTAATGCTGAGAATAATGTGGAACCTTCAACTAGTTTTAGTTTTAATGAGGTTAGTTGTATCCAAACCAATAACAGCAAAGTAGTTTACTACAATTTCTCTTCAGATGTAAAATTACTTGCTAGTGCTAGACATGATAAAAAGGTTGTCCTATGCAACATGGAATCCCTGCAAACTATGAACAGTTACCTAGAGCACGCTCATATCCTTACTGGCATCTATTTTCGACCCAATTCAAACCAGTTGACAGAAGTAGATGAATTCGAGGATAAGAACAACATTCATGATGTCATGCTAGTCGATAGATCGATGAAGATTCCCAAAGTCCATCAGCTGTTAGTAGATTTTACCGATTTGGTGCTAGAGGATATTCCTCCAAGCTACCACCTGAAACTATTATGAACTCAAGGACGCGTTCTTTTCAACCTGGAGCGTATGATGCAGGAGCATCCAGCAACACCACCCGTATATGTCCTCTGATATGGCTATGTTCACCTTCGAGCTGAAATGACGAGAAAAACGAGAACTATCAACCACCCTTTTGGGCCATAAAGAAGGACGATCCAGACTACTGACAAGGAAAATGACTTGTCTGTGGCCTCCTGACGTGATTGTGCTCTATCTGGAGTCCGGACGAGGCGGAATCGGCTTTCTAGCCGACAACGGCCAAGTCGTTCCCAAGGGAACGACCATGTTATGGTGTCATGGTTCATGTGAACCGGATCTCCAAAACTCTAGATTTGCTCTTTTAACTTTTCTTTTATTTGTTTCAGATTTTTAGAATTAGTTTTATTTTCTAAAAATTAATTTATATTTTACCTTTTTTTTAAGATTAATTTTCTTTTTTGAAAGTTAGTCTAGATTTTATCTTCTTTTTAGATTAGTTTTTTTTTTTTTTACTTTTTCTTTGTCTGTTACAACTTTTTCTTATTTTTTAGGTTATTTAAACAAGAGTCACGACTGTTGTGAAAAGAATGTTGCTATAGATGTTGAGTTTGGTTCTGATTTGAATAAAATTTATTTTCGTTTAACCTAGAGGCGGCTCCTCTTCCTTGGTGAATCTCTTTCTTCCTACGCTTTCTCTGCAACCTTTATTCAAACGTCGCACCAGAGATTCCTCCCCTGCGTCAGTTATCCAATGTGTCTATTTGAGATTTGGCAAGGAAAAAAAATTCATAATAGTTTGATTGGTGCAAATGTAACTTAACCCTCATGTTTTACCCATTCTCAATAGAATGGGCTAGGTGAAATTGAAGTGTTTAAAGTTCAAGTACAAAGAGTTCAGCAGCTTCCTAGTCAGGTAACCCTATGCAGCACACTAGCAGTTCCGATGTGTCTAGATTAATTTGTTTATTTAACATGACACCATGCAATATTTATTCTAGAAAATGTCTCCATAATAACTGTGAAATTATAGGGGAAAATCAACAAAACCTGAGTAGCCTGTTAATCCTATATGTACATTAGATTAGAGGAGGTATATATAGATCCCTGTATATGCATATGAAGATTCAGGACCTTAACACCTCAAGCTACTTCAAAATTCCTGGGAGGGATGACTTTTAATAATTACATTTATATATCTAAGACCTCTCAAACTGAATAAGGAAATCTGTTTGATCTTTTAAACTAATGAAAGATGTAACAATCTCTTAAGTTTGCACTTTTACTCTAAAATAAGAAGAAGAGAAACTTTACTTCTCTAATAAAAATTTCATTTTTTTAATAAAAAAATTGAAATTAAAGATTTCCTTCCACATTAGTTCCTTCTCTTAAATAGTCAGAAGAGAAACTTTACTCAAAGCAAATCAAAACTAGACACATATTTCCTAATCCTTCTCCTATGTATTTTTTTTCCTTGCTCTCTTCTTTCTTTAACTCCATATAAACGAACCCAATTATAGGCTTGGTTGTTGTTGTTATTATTGTTATCGTCTCTTCTTTCTTTAAATGCTTCTTTCCCTCAAAGAAAATTAAGCCTAAAATGTGTCTGTAAACAAGAAGTATAATGTGCTTAATGTACCTGAAACGCTTGAATCTTTTGTGGTACAAGAGAATCTTCTGTTGTGCCAAGACCAAGTTGCCCGTTTTGGTTCCGTCCCCAACTATAAATTGAATAGAAAAAAATAAGTTGACAAGTTAACTAAAAATATAAAGGATATGAGAAAGTAAGTTCACAAAAAATCCAAGAATAAGTATATAATCTAATTAATGGCTCTCGAAGCTTGTTTACTTAATATATGTATGTGCAAAGCCAAGTTCTTGGGGTCATGTTTTTCCAAGCTAGATTTGAACATAGTTAACCTAGCTAATATACAAGATTGCAACATATAATAGACAAACGTCACAGCAACACTTAAGCTTAGCTAATGACAGAATTGCAATGCTAATAATGCAAACTATAGATTAGCTGGGTAGTTGAAATAGCTTCCAATTATCATAATGTAACTGTGATTAGTCAATTTCTTAAGGCCCGATATTATAGTCATTTGGGATAGCCTTAAAAATCTTACAATACATCAAGAATGATCACAGAAAAGGCCTTTTATATTGTCACTAATGCCACCATCAAATTGTATGAAATAGGGATGCAGATTGGCCAGAATTGGCAGACCCTGTCACAGTTGCACATACACATCCAGTTGTGCTTTTTTTGGTAAGCAATCTAAATATTAATGCAGAGATGAATACAAGGCTATGGCTTTAGGATCTAATATGGTGCTAACTGAATTAACTAATGATCTGAATGGATCATGCAATTAGATGGTGAAAAGCTGATAATCAAGTTGTTGTGCACATTACTTTTAATTGACTATTTCACAAAGGATAAAAAATATAGCAATCAATTCAAATTGTGAAAGAGATGAGCTTAAAAGAAATCATTTCCTCATTTGTTAGTTTCAATGTTTAGCTAGCACACATGCTGACCAAGTCTTTGAAAATATCTGGAATTGAATATTCTTTGAATTTAAGGGGAGTTTTGAGGGCCTTTTGATCGTGCCTTATTTTGGAACCTTGGTCTAAAGCCCAATTTGAGACAAGTTATGGTTTACGCTAGGGAGAAATAAAATAGATATGGCATAATCAACAAGGTAAAATCTATGTACGTAAATAGCTGGAACTGAAATGGGTTGATGTTGTTGTTCTATAACAGCCATAGGATTCATACTTGTTTTAGTTGCAATTTTATACTTGTTTAAATAACATTCTCACAAAAAAGGTACAAATAAGTGAAGCCATTTCAATCCTTATTGCAATGTGAGGACTACTTCAAGTAGTCAAAGCAGAGTTCATTATCTCTGATTCATTTTTTCCTTTTGTAACACTTCAATTAATACAATTAGCTACCTTTGCTAACTAAATCTTCAAAAAAAAATTGCATTAATATTTCATGTTAATTAGTCAAACTCTATGAAAACCTATAAATTAAGTTATAAGAGAAAGCTTCTTATCAAAAGTGACTTACACAGCCAAAAAAAATAGATTAACTGAGGAAAATCAATATAGCTATCTCTATCAACATAATAGTTAAGAGTGACCTTTGCACTTCCCCATTCATAGTCACAGCCAAGCAGTGACTATCTCCACAAGCAATATGTCTAATTTGGAGGCCCTGTAATGCCTTGATCGGTTGTGGAGTAAAAACATCACTAGAATTTCCATGGCCTAACCTTCCAAAGTCACCCCTGAAGAAAAGAAAATGGAAAATCATATAGGAACGATAAACTGCAAACTGTCATTAAACATCATCTCTCCCTTCCAAGCAAGAGCAGGCCAGAGAAATGTGACTCTATGCAATTGTCATATGTAATGAAAAACTACTTGAGTTATAAATTAAATCTTCTCTAAACAATATCCATTCTCATTAAAAAATGAATACTTCAACATAATCAGTACATCTTTTAAGATATGGTTGGTTAGGCTAACTAACTGCTAGATTTAGAATTAGTATATGTTCTGTTAAACATAACCTGATTTTACAGAATCTATAATGGCTAAGTTTTCACTAG
The DNA here is from genome assembly GCA_037833815.1 of Zingiber zerumbet. NCBI lineage: Eukaryota > Viridiplantae > Streptophyta > Magnoliopsida > Zingiberales > Zingiberaceae > Zingiber > Zingiber zerumbet. The sequence goes on from JBBMJZ010413095.1 coordinate 17,723,099, forward strand.
GACTGTAGTTCAGTATGCAATTTATTTTTTATTATATATATTTGTATTGGGAATGGAATTAAATACCAAGTCGTGTCACCCGACACAACTGGAAAATTTCATTCCAACATCTAGTCAAAACACAAAACTAGGCAGCATGGGTAATTTACCCTATGACGTCCATGCAGCTTCAGTAGTGCTCTGTATTTCTAATTTTAATCAACTTAAAGTCAATTAATACTAAATTAATTAATAGAATATTTATTAATTAAATAGAATATTTATTGCTTAAATACAGGATTTGCAAATTAATAGTTATTTTTTCAAATGGTCTTTGTCAGAAATACAATATTAATGATATTTATTAATTAAATCAGTTTTTACAGATTAATATTTATTAAAATACAATATTTATTAAAAATATAGTTTACAGATTAATATCTATTAAAAGCATTCATTTATCTATTAGTCGCCATTTGTATATTTAATTATCTTTATAAGTATTATTAAAGTGCGCTGCAGTGGCATTACTGAGTTATTCAACTAATTAATGTAACCAAACTTTGATTTACAAAATATTTTTACAATATGATTATGCTCTCTATAATTCAAATAATTGATTGTGTTACTTTTTTTCATAAATCTCTTCATATATAGTGATTGTACCACTTGATTAAGATACAATTCAAGAAATTTATAGAGAAATCATTCTAAACAAAGAGACACCGAACATACCATCCCCAACTATAAACCTGCACATCTGATTCGGAATAGGCTATTGTATGATCAGCTCCACAAACTACAGACGCAATGCCACGGCTGTCCAGAGCACTTAGTATTGTAGGAAGAAGTCGGTCTTCAGCATCCCCATGACCCAACTGTCCATCCTCACCCCTGCCCCAGGAGCAGATCACGTCACCAGCTGCGATAAAATTGCCATAAAGTAGGAGTAAAATTGCCATTCCTATGTCTGAACTATAGCATACATAAGATAACCAGAAGATCTGCAAAACTTATTCTAGTAAAACTAAATTTCCAGACTAAACTGGCACACTAAAGGCATCTGCATCGATTTCACCATAGCAATTCATCAATAACGTGAAACGTTGAGAGATATTGGAATTTAGCTACAAGAGAGTAGCTCCAGAAGTATTATGCCAAATCAAGGTCGTGATCACATTGCATTTAAGCGTGCGAAGGAATGGCAGAAAAGCTGGAAAGGCGAACAAGGAGGTAGAATAAAAAAAAATAAAGAGCCCGTCAAGTCAAATACAAAGGAAAGGTCAATCATCCGAATCACCAAAACTGAAGCGCTCAACCAGCAGGGCACACATTCACGAGGATCCAAGAATTTCAAGTTTTCAACCGACGCAAAGTCTAGCTTAACCGGGAAGCACCTTCCAAAACAAGGGACAAGATTTCGCTACTCACAGAGCAGCGCGACGGAGTGACTGGCGCCGGCAGAGATGAGCAGGACCTGGCGAACAGGCGCAGGATCATCCGCCACGATTTCTGCCCGGCTTTCTTCTTCTTTCGCCATCGGGCCTCCGTTCTCAGCCGCCGCCTCGCTTGATCACCTCGCGCTTGATCCGGTGGACAGAAACAAAAGGGGGGGCAATGGAGCGGGAGGGGACCGAAATGAGTGAGCTACGCAATCTGTTCGGGATGGGGCTCGGGGCACTAATTGCTTGAAAGGAAGGGAAGGATGGACAATGGCAGAGGCGGAGAATTCCAGTGCTGCCCCTCAACTCATCATCATCGGGATTGGTTGGCTGGAGAGCCAGAATTTAATGCGGCGACCGATCAAGTCGTGCTTTGCTTGCCGACCACACGTTGCCGGGCGCCGTAGTCTTTCACTTAATTTCTGGTGCAGCTCTCGTCGTTTTCTCCGTTCCCTCCGCAATTAACTGGTAAGTGATGCTAATTAACTGATCTGGACAGGACAACAACCCGAATTATGATAATATTAATAATAATAATAATTATTATTATTATTATTTTGCGTTCGTACTAAATCTAAAGTTTAATTCAAACAACAATGTCACGTCCAATCAATTAGTTCGTACATAAATTGATAGCTCAGTAGATGTGGGTACCTCAAGGTATATGAACCCATGCCGGTAATTAATATATTGATCACTGACTAAATATTATAGATTTTATAATTAATAATTAGAAATTAATTTAGGATATTATGGTCCTTTAAGAAATTTGACAATTCTTATAAAATCATTTCCTTAATTAAGTTTCAAATTAATTTTAACTCTTGATTAATTTTAATTTAATTGTCTTAAATCTTAATTACATGAATTAATTTTTTTTAAAAATAAATTAATTCTTTGTTTATTTCAATTAAATCCTTCTTTAATTAATTAGGAAAATTACATTTTAATTCTCTCATAATTAATCAAGCTAATTAACATTTAATTATCCACGGAATCTTTCTCAATGCTATATGTAACCGAATTGATTAAAGATCCTACTTCATTAGTTTGCATAAGTTTCGATTAACATCTACCATACCATAGATTATAGATGACAACTATTTATTATTTTAGAAGCCCATGCAACAAATAATAATTGTACAATAATGTCACGTTGAAGCACCGCCTGCACCTGTCCCACATGAAAAACCTCATAAATATTAAATATTAATGTCTATAAGCATTAAATTATCTGCTACTGTATGAAAGAAACGTAAGTCACATGCTACGAAGTCATCTTGAAATTATTGTATGATTAATATTTTATAATTTGTCTCAATTAAACCAAATTCACCTAGATCAACTTAGATTAATTGATAAAACCACATGACAATGAAATAGTAGCCAAATTGAGCATAAAATCCGAAAATGCATCACAAAACATATTATTTTTTCTAAAAAACTTTAACTTTGCAGCAAAAGCCAAGATCTTTCCAGGTAGCAAGCATATTAGAGGAAGCACATGCATACACCACAATGAACTCTAAAGAAATATTTGAATTGGATTCAGAAGCCCAAATCAAACGTAGGCAAATCATCCCCAAGTAGATCTTTAATGGATGAACTCCCACTCTGAAGTTTGTCGGATATCATAGTGGATGCATCCAAAATTTGGTTGGTTCCCATTTTCCCATCTTGTTTAATATCCTCCTCTTTCAACAGCTGGAACAAAGAAAGAAGCCATAAACAGGCAGCGGAAATGTGTCGCTTTGAGATATTCAAGTCGAGACTAAAATGACAGGTGGAACTGATGGAAAGTTATCCTTGAAGAAGATATGGAAAAATTCAGGAAATAATTCCAGGTTAAGAATCTCAGACCTGGCAACAGGATTGATCTCTAATCTCAGAAGCACTACTCCAAGTCATAGCACAAGTCCTTTCTATTGCATACATCGATGGTAGGAGTTGGTAAGTCAAGAAAAAAAAATGTCTCAAAAGATAAATATTGGCACAGAGACTACGGACCAGTATCAGAATTATTATTCTCTAGAAATTTATCTGAAATATCAGCAATGTTTTCATTTTGATTTGGCAGACAGTCCTTTTGAACAGGCAGCATCTCGTTCACTAAATCAGATGGCTCCCTTACGGCCTGAATGCCAGAAGAACATTTTACTGCTGCTAGCCCCTCATTATTTCTGTAAAAAGAGCCGAAAGTGAAGTTATACAGAGGTTGGTATAGTCACAAAATCAAGTGATAAATTAGGTGTATGTCCTATACAGTCAGTATCCTAGGGGAGGTCCCTTGATTTTGGGTTACTATATGATTGGTTTGTGGACAGTTTCAAGATTTAGGCGATTGAATGATATAACAAGTAGATATGATCCTACTAATGTCAACATATTTGTATTTTTAGTACAAATAACTACAACTTTTGCTATGACTTTAGCAATACTTTTTCATCTATCCAATACATAATGACTGAGGCCAACTATCACTTGTCTACCGCCTATTGTTACTAATAAAATAAATAAAATAAAAGGAAGAAAAAATGAGGAAGAAAGCAGTGTAAAAGCTACTCTTGAAAGGAGGCAGGCTAAATAGGAACAAGCGGGATCCACCAAAGAAATATCTCTTACATATCCACCTAGTTTCTTGATTTTTTTTTTTTCAAAAATTATAGAACATAAAAATTATTTGTACATGACAAAATAAGATTCATGAAAACCTACATAACTTGGGTTTCTCCAAATGTTATATGTTGCTTCCGTCGATCTGCATTTCATTTTTTGCAGATCAGGTTTTTTCCTATTTGTTAAAGTAGAGCATATAGTAGCTGATTCTTCAACTACATCTACAAATATAATTCATGAGAAATCACTTTACATTATCAATTCCCTTGGCAAAAGCATATCAATAATTTTCCACTTCAAGTTAATAATTTTGGCCATCTATAAGGAGGAATGCATGCGGCTATTCAGAACTAGTTCAAGACAGCATTGCATGGCATGACGAGGATGTTGAATTCTTTGGAGGGATTGAATTCTTTGAGGGATAAGATGTCTGCTCTGAATGGTTGGGAAAATGAGGATGATTTGCTAAAATTAGAGAAAAAAATTGTTGCAAATGGAAGTAATTTATATTATCATGGAAGATGGGGATAAAACATCGACCAATTAAGGATATCAGAAATATCATTTCTTTTGCCGCATCAGTTATTGGTAATCAATTGGACCAGCTGGCAGAAGTGAGGCAAGACTCTGTTTCCCTTCACTTGTGTGTGTATGATCAGAAAGGGTCACATCAGACAAATGGTGTGTGCAGCAATATCTACTTCTCCTACCTTCATCTGAGCACGTGAGTATTATGTTGTGGGTAAGGGTACCCCCTTAGGGGAATTCAAGGATGAGTGTTAAATTAACCTAAATAGTTCTCTTGCATGTTGATGTGTATTACGCAGTGAAATCGGGGAGAACAACAACCAAAGTTGAAGGACACTAAGTTAGCTTATACCAGCGAACTTTATATAAAGTCGGATGCTTGTCTCTTATGTAGGATTTTCTTCATCAAATTAGAGGTATCACTAGCAATATTCCAAACAAATGAATCATTTTTATTACATTTTAGAACTTCCTTCTGCATCTACTTCCAACACTTTTAGTTCTAATTGATTCAATTTGTCTCAACATAAAACCAAATGCTACACTGAAATCTATTTCTATATTAGTAGTGGTAATTTTTTTGTGGCTATAAATTGACTCAATTTACTTGTATGATTTTGGTATTTTTATGCACAAAGCCACTTTAAGTTTGAGCAAACTACTCACATAATGATAATAGTCTATGAAACATTTAAGCCGCAGAAATATAGGACACACTGGCTAGTTTTTCTCCCAACTGCGACCATATACAATACTACCAAAAGAATTTGTGCTAACGAAGTATTCAAACACCATGCTGCAATAAAGATCACATCAAATTTACAGCAAGAACATTCAACCTATTACTAGTTGGGTCAAACAGAAGATCCACTAGCATTGTATTATCTTATTCTCATATATTTTCTTTGTAATGACATCTTAGGTTAAAATAGAAAAGGAAAAATGTAATCATAAAATACGAATGTGCAACTGATTGTCTTTATTATATGAGGAAGATCTTACTGTGATAGTGTTGATTTTGTATCTGGAGTTTTTGACAATGAAGGTTGTGTAACATATTCAGTAGAGTCAACCTCGCTGCTATCACCCCCTTGTAAACTAAGATTCCTGATGTGCTTTCTTGCATTCTCAGAAGGGAACCCATTAGTTTGCATCATTGGATTATTGATCAGACTGTTTTCGTCATCCACTAATGGCTTCTTAAGATTGTGAAGAATTTGGAGCGCTGAATACCAACAGAAAAAAAAAAAAAAGACTAATTAACAACAATAATTCATCAGGGAAAAAATGGTTCAGGCCTTATTTTCTCTTGAGGAACAAAAAGGCTATGTTGAACACAAAATAGCATTGGGTTGTTTTAATCATTTAACGAAAGCTAAAAATGACAGGAAGATGGTTAGGATATACAAACCATTGCGCACTGGTTTGTTACTCTGTAGAGTAGGTTCAGCATCTTTGGGAGAACAAGAACTGCAAGAACTGATTACTTGTTGTGTACAAGTCTTACAAATGTTTTCTGCATACACAGTCAAGAACAACTTGCCAACTCAAATAATGTTTGTTATGCTGCTAGGATGTGATGCTGTCAGAAACAACAAAATTTGTAGAAAATAGAATGACATGCAGTTTATAATTATAAGACTATCAACAAATGGATGGGGGTTGATCAAAATTGACAAACCATCATATAATGTCTCACTGCTTTGTAGTTGGCTACAATCTCTGAATTTGGCAGAATCATAGCTGCAAGAAGCACCTACATTTTTCATCTGAGGCCTGTAAATGTTATCATAAAATTGCCGAAAGTTATGAAACAAAACCAATTTGAAATATAGTATCAACTAAGAAAATGACCAATTTAAGGCATTTACTTCGTACTTGACTTGATGTTGCTTGAACAACTCGAGCTCTCAAGCACTGTTGATTGTACTTTTGGTAGATGCTCTGCAAATTTGATTTAGAACAGCCTTGCCTTCAGTTAAAAACCAATGGTAATGGCAAAGAACTATATAAATACTATTTTGGTTAAGATGCATCAGCAGATACTTGCTGGGTTATGCATGCTAGAAAGATTAATTGAATATATTTACCTGCAAAATTAGTCCGCATTTCAAAAATTTCAACAAGATGGTTGGGCAATTGGAGCTTATTTCCAGTTTTAACACATTCCACGGTCTCAAGGTATTTGCTACTCAGTACTGAACCATCTTCACTCAGCAACATAACCTGACAAGATATTATTGAAAGCTACAAATAAAATGGAGATGATTCGCCTCCATAACAAGATGAAAAGAGAATGACCTCATGTATTATCTACATGTTTTGAATATTTGCATCAACAGGCAATAAAAATATTCTGTTAAACAAATATGCAGTAGGTCTACATGCTCCATGGCAATATATATTTGGTTCTCAGTGTTCAGAGAATATTTCTAAATTTTATCCTGATTTATTTTTAGTTTCATTATGATAGATTAAATTTAATTTGGAGGACCTAGACATGAAGTTAGAGGGCTGTGTTGATGGATAAGGGGTTGGATTGAAGAATAAGCTCAATCCAGAACCTAATCTAATCAATTTTGATTTGGACTGGGTTAATAGAAATTAATCATAGACACTCATTGGAGAGTGATCACTCGCTGAAGATTATTTCTCCTTGTACATCACTTGAGAGAAGCAGTAGTGAAGAGGAAATGTTGGACGCAATATGAGATGTAAGAGTGAACACTCAAGCACATCATATTTCAAAGTCAGAGGCTAGGGACAGCAACAAACAACCTCAAAGCAAGCAAGTATTAGGCAACATCCTAACTCCTTGGAGCATCATGGTTCTTCTAGTTCGATTGATTCTTCCTTCAAGGACAAGCATTTGATCTCTGCTAGTTTGCTTTGTGATAATATTTGTGTTGAGACTTTCATATGAATGTTGGGAGAGTTTCAAGAGGTAAAATTGATACAAATATAGGACTAGCAGAGGAGGCAATCATTGTTCACAGTGCTCTACTCAGAACCAATATTTGACACGGGTATGAGCCCAAGTGTTGCACAATTTTTTCAAAGCAAATACATGAGAACTCATAGAAAATGGTCCCAATTTAGGGCAGGTACCAAAACACAATAATGAAGCTAAAGTTTAGCTATTAACTTAATCTATTTAATTCTTATTAAATAAGTTAATAGATTGGATGATTAATATATTAACCATAAACTAAAGATTAACTTAATTACTATAATTTAAGTTCATAAATTAATCTATTTAAACATTTTTTACTAAATATAATTTAACTCATAAGATGTCTAAGTTATAATAATATAAAGCCAAATTTTCCCCTAACCCTCCCCTTGAGACATCGTCTATGACACCACTATCCCCGAGCAATGTCTCTCACCATGTCAACCACCCTGTACAATGTACTTGCAAAACCAAACAAGTTGTTAACTAAGGGCACTCTCTACTCAAGCAATGAAACTTGCCTCTGAGAACCCAAAAAGGAAAGCTTTCTCATCCACCTCTATTTCTTCCTCTTGATCTTCATTTCTCCTTAAACAAGTTCGACTCATTTACTTGTGCCTATATTATGTAATGTGACATAAGTATGAGAGAGGGATAACCAATTTAAGTAACAAAGCTAAAAATTGGCCTAGGAGTTCACATATATAGCCACCTAGGTGTTTTAGACAAGGGATGCATAACATATATGATATACGAGCCTTTACACAATTTGGGTATCCATGCAGCTTAGGACCTTTAGATGAGCCATATATAGACACAAGAAAATAGAAATAGATAATGAGATCTCGAAAAAACTTGGTTAAAAATAGATAAAGGTACATTGAAATTCCAGGGATTGGTAATGATAATTCTTTTGTATATAGGAGCAGCCAAGGAAAATACACATGATCTAGGAGATACTAGGACAAAGATATGAACAAAAATAAGTTCATTCTTGGTTGCTGTGTCTTGATATCTTGATTATTTTGTTAATATCTTTTTGATTGCTCCTCTCCCCAGTCACCCCACCGTCAATCATAGCCCACCTCCCTCCCTTGATCCCTGTCCTCCTCATCCTCCTCTCTTGATTCCTGTACCCTCCTCTCGCCATCCTCCCCATTGCCAATCATAGCCACCGCTAGCTGCACATTGCCATCGGCTAGCCACTAGCCCCTAGTCCTCTTCTTCCCTCTTCTCCAATAGCCCTTCTCTCTTTTGGTACCTCACTTCCTTTTGTCACTTTATTCCAGCTGTGCATGACTGCCATAGCTCTACTCAGGTGTTGTCTTTTTTAACAAAATGCTCATAAAAAATCTTTAAAAAAGCCACCAAAGTGAATTTAATATTTTAACTAACCTGAGTCATATGTGATCCACGTGATAAAAGTCGCAATATGCCATCATGATACTTCTTTGCTTTCTGTACTATCTGAGTAGTGTATAAAACATTCCACTCTATAGAAGAAAGTAAATGTAAACAAAGTGCAAAACCATGTAGAACAACATAAAACTGATTGCTTTTGAAGAAACAACTCAAAACTTCAAAGGAAATTTTATAACTTTACAATACAATGGCTAAGGATAGAAATGTAAATTATTTTGGCTTAAGAAAGAAAAGAAGAATCTTGAGAGAAAAAATATAGTGATCCATATTGGGTTAAGAAAGAAAAGAAGAATCTTGAGAAAAAAATCTAGTGATCCAAGGAAAAGACACATGCAATATTGAAAAATTTTAATGATAAAATTTGACTTGGCAGAAGTAATTTTCATGATGCCCTCAATACATATAAGTACACAATAAAATATTTAAGAGTATAGCTACTTTGAAAATTATCTTGTGTGTATCTTGTGTATGTCTGGAGATAGACCACTGAAAATAAGTTTCCTATCCAAAAAGCACCATTTTATGTACTAAACAATTCAAATCAGTTGACATGCCATTAGTAACAATTTGTACCATTGTCAATCAACTACCAACTTAAAATTTCACATCTAAATACACTACAAGCATAAAAGGGCAGCCCGGTGCACGAAGCTCCCGCCATGCGGGGTCCCGGGGAAGTATCCATTGTACGCAGTCTTACCCTGCTTTTTGCAAGAGACTGTTTCCAGGATTCGAACCCATGACCTTTTGGTCACATGGCAACAGCTTTACTATTGCGCTAAGGCTCCCCTTCAAATACACTACAAGGATAAATATAAATAAATGTTTGGATGATTTTAGTCGTTGTGGAAAATGTGGATCGAATTAATATTTCTCAAAGAATTTTTTTACATTCAAAATGGGAATACCCATTATAAAATGGGAATACTCATTATATACAACATTACAATAGAAGAGAGAATAGGAAACTAATTATTCTGTATATAAAAAATTAATATCTTTCTAACTAAATCCCTTGATTTCCTACTTAGTGCTCACAGCTGTTTTATTTCTGTACAAGCTGTGAACACTATTCACAGTTGTTTGACAAAGCTATACAAGCTATGAAATTTGTTCACAGCTTGTCAAATCTGTACAAACTGTGACAACTACTGTGACAGTTGTTTGACACTCCCCTCAAGTTGAGGAATAGATGTTTTCCATTCCCAGTTTAACTATGAGATCGTGAAATCTAGAAATGTTCAGTGCCTTTGTTAACACATTAGCCAATTTCTGACGGGACATATGACATATACACTAATCTTTCTTCCAATTTTTCCTTGATGAAATGTCTATCAATTTCAATATGCTTAGTTATATCATGTTGAATAGGATTATGACCCGACTTATTGTCACAATAGAGTTTCATGGGGTATTCCAATTTGATTTTTAAATCATCCAGGATAATCTTTAACCAGAATAGTTCACATAATCCTTGAGCAATGGCTCTAAATTCTGATTCTGCAGATGATCTTGCCACCACATTTTGTTTCTTGCTCCTCCATGTCACCAGATTACCATCAAGGAAAGTACAATATCCTGTAATTGATCTTCAATCCACTAGAGAACCTGCATAGTCTGCATTTGTGTAAGCTTCTAAAGCTAGTGTCTCATTTCTCTTGAACAAAATTCCCTTTCCCGGATTGTCCTTCAAGTAATGTAATACTTTGTAAGCAGCTTAAAGGTGAGATTCTCTTGGATTATGCATGAATTGGCTGATTACACTCGCAGCATATGCAATGTTTGGTCGAGTGTGAGCAAGGTATATGAGCCTCCAACCAACCTCTGATACATTCTTTTGTCAACATTTGGTTCTTCCTTAGCTTCTCCTATCTTGTGATTTGGATCCATTGGATTAGAAATCAGTTTACATCCAATCTTCACAGTTTCAGCTAACAAATCAACCACATACTTGAGAAATAAAAATTCCTTTGGTAGAGTATGCTACCTCAATACCAAGGAAGTACTTCAGTTTGCCCCGTTCCTTTATTTCAAACTCCTTTATTAATTGCTACTTTAGATCATGTTTTTCCTTTTCATCATTTCCAGTCACAATGATATCATTTATATATACTAGAAGAGCGGTCACCTTCCCTGCTGTTGAGTGCTTAACAAAGAGACTATGGTCCCCTTGGCTTTAGGTTTTGGTTATACCCAGATTTCTTCATGACTATTGTAAATCTTCCAAACCATGCCCTAGGAGATTGTTTTAGACCATAAAGAGCCTTCCTCAGTTTACATACTTTGTTACCA
>JBBMJZ010413095.1:17742414-17767142 GCA_037833815.1 Zingiber zerumbet
ACAGTCATCTCGTACCATCCAACATGGCTATGTTCCCCTTGGAGTTGTTACGAGAAGAAAATAAAGCTACCAACTTTCCTTTTGAATCTAGAAGAAGGACGATCAAGGCTACTTACAAGGAAGATGATGAGTTCGTGGTCTCTTGACGTGATTGCACTCTATTCGGAGTCTAGACGAGATGGAATCCCTTCAGATTTGGTAACGAATAACTCTATACTACTTTCTTTGTCTAGATTTTTGAACAAGATGAAGCACGAAGACATGGTCTATACTTTGCTTCCTTACAAAAGCGATACAATCGACCTAGACTTGGATCTACCAGCTGAGGTGCAACAACTCCTATCCGACTTTGCTGATTTGATGGATGAAGGCCTTCCTCTGGGACTTTCCTCTAGGAGAGACATTCAACACTAGATTGACCTCGTTCCGAGGTCAAGCTTACCTAACCGATCGGCATACCGTCTTAGCCCTAAGGATGTCCTACTCGTGCCAAAGAAAGATGGTTCATGGCGCACGTTTATTGATAGCAGAGCCATTACTACAATCATGGTGAAGTACATATTTTTGATTCCTCGCTTAGATGACATGTTGGATCAACTTTCCGGTTCAAAGATCTTCTCCAAGATTGATCTTAGGAGTGGATACCACCAGATTCATACCAAGCCCAGAGATAAATGGAAGACTGCCTTCAAGACACATAATGGGTTGTACAAGTGGATGGTCATGCCTTTCGGACTATCCAATGCACCCAGGATGTTCATGAGATTCATGCATCAAGTCTTACTACCTTTCATGGGAAGATTCGTAGTTTTATACTTTGACGACATTCTCATTTATAGTCCGACACGAGATTTGCACCTTGATCACCTCAGCACTATTTTTGAGAAGCTAAAGGCGTAACACTTGTTCATCAACAATAGGAAATGTTCTTTCTTCAGAACCTCAGTTTTGTTTCTTGGATTTATAGTGTCTACTGATGGTATTCGTGCAGATCCATCAAAGATAGATGCAATCTTAGAATGGCCGCAACCAAAAACCCTTCACGACATCCGAAATTTTCATGGATTGATCTCTTTCTATCACCAATTCATCCGGAATTTCAGCACCTTAATTGCTCTTATCACTGAGTGTCTCAAGGGGCATCAGTTCAAATGGACTGAAGAGGCTATGACTAGTTTTCAACTGGTGAAGGAAAAGATAACCAAAGCACCCATTCTAGCACTTCCAGAGTTCACCTTCACACTGAAGCATCAATCTGAGAGTCTCAATCGTGCTGCAAATGCTCTAAGCTGTCATTCTTCCCTGCTTACTACCATTAAGGTTGTCAGCTTTGGATCTTTCTTAGATATACAGCACATTATTAGTGAATAGCATAACGAAGAACACTTTGACCGAGATAAGACATTAAACCTTATCTCTTCTGACTTCTATTGGACCAAGCTAACCAGTGACGTAGCTTATTTCGTGGATCGTTGCTTTGTTTGCCAGCAATCTAAGAGAACCCTCACCAATGCTGATTCTATTATAGTTGTGGTGGACTCATTCTCTAAGATGGCTCACTTTGTGGCGTGCAAAAAAACCATGGATACTGTTCGGATTGCCACCCTCTTCTTCAAGGAGATTGTACGTTTACACGATATTCCTCGAACTATTACTTCGGATCATGATACTAAATTTGTCAGTCAATTTTGGAAGACTTTATAGGAAAAGCTAGGGATGAAGCTAAACTTCAGCAGCGCCTATCACCCTCAGACGGATAGTCAGACCGACGTAGTGAATCAGAACTTAGAAAATCTTTTGAGATGTTTCACAGGAACCAAATCGAAGCAATGGGATCTGGTTTTACCACAAGAAGAATTCACATACAACATATCAAAGAACATGACCACTGTTTGAGTCTTTTCGAAGTTGCTTATGGACAACACACATCCGGGGTATTGGATTTAGTCCCTATTTCACATCCCGGACAAGCTAACCCCAAGGCTGAGGAGATGGATGAGCATCTTCGGGTTATTCAAGAGCAGGTTAAGCAAGATATTCAGGAAAGCAACGCCGAATACAATATCAGGGCAGATCAACATCGCCGTCAGGTTCTTTTTGACATTGGTGATATGGTTTGTGTTGTATTAACTCGTGATCGTTTCCCTGCTGGTGAATACAACAAGCTCAAAGATCGAAAGATTGGACCTTGTGTGATACTAGAAAAGATTAATGACAATGTCTACAGGTTGCGACTTCCTAGTCATTTAAAAACTTCTGATGTTTTTAATGTAAAACACCTAAGTCATTGTGCTCTGGAGCTGGATACACCCACCCTAAACTCGAGGACGAGTTCTCTTCAATTCCAAGCGATTGATGCAGGAGAGGATCCAAAATTGGGTATTTTTTAAGTAGTTATCCGTTAATTAAGTTTCGTTTATTTTTTATATTTAATTTTGTCCTATATCTTAGGAACCATGTCTTGATAGTTAATTTATCCTAGATCTTAGGGAATAAGTCTAGTTAGTTATTGTTTTTTTAAAACCTATCTTGAGTTACTTCTTATTTCGTTATTTCTCTCTTGTTTCTTCTTAATCCCTCTGTAACTTCACGCCCTAGAATAATCTATATTCTACCCGGCGTCACCGATGGATGCATTCATGAATTCACGCAGAAATCTAAACACAACAACCATGTTTACTGGATATTAACTAAAGTGTAAAGAAAATACAGGAATAAAAGGCATCAAGAATGCAACTCCAACAAGAGTTCAAGAAAGACTACATACCTTGTCACCTGAATCGCTAATCTGTAGTATGCCATCGTGGTAAGTTTTTCTCTTCTGCTTGAGGTGCTTTGTATACGTAACAATCCATTTCCCAGAATATGTCATATATTACCATGCAAATGAATTGCCACACTCGCACACTTATAACCCTCGCGAGCTGACCTAACGAAATAGCGAGAAACAATGTAGGCAACAAGAATCCTTCACAACAAGTCAAAATAACTAATTCCAAAAAAGACAATGTTTACATCAGATCGTTAACAAATGCCGACGCCTTGTTCATAGGGTTGGTGCACCAAAAAGAAACGAGGAACGAGATTCAAAAAGGAAAAATGGAAACAAATGAAAATGAATGGGAGTTCAAACGATATAGACCTAGGGTTCTTGAAAAACCAAGCGATGTAGTCGGCAGCAAAGCGGGGAGGAATGAGGATCGCCTCCCTTCGTCAGTCGCCGTGACCGTCGCAGTTGGCCAGAAGAAAACCAGCGTGGACTGCCATCCGCTTCCTTTTTTTGGGTTTATAATTTGAAGGGCACGGCACCTTTTATATAATGTCTGGTTTTACATAAATGCCCTAAAGCCTATATCTTCTGCTAAATTCTTTTAGACCGACGCACTCATTTAGCAAACACCACTTTAACTCGCTCTCTGTTGCCTATGTTTTTTTAATAATAAAAAAATATTTAATTTTTTTCTTTATATTTATTTATTTATTTATTTAGATATCCAACTCTTATTAATTAGATGACTGAGGTGCTTGGTTAGAAAATTGATATCTAAATTTAGATTTGATAATAATAATTTTTTAAATTTATATTTTAGATGATATGAAAATGAGGAATAGGAAAGGAATAAAAAAATTAATATTTGATTTAGGGAATTGACGCACTGATTAAATCCGAATGGATCATTATAGTAAAATGTGAAAATAAAAATCCCTCTGTTCCCATTCCTTATTCTCATTTCCATTAAATCAGGAAAGCTAATTCAAACATCAAACGGGAAAAAAAATCTTACTATTATTTTTAGAGAAAAAACTTTTTTTTTGAAAGTAGAAAACGTCTCAAGCCATTCATAGATATTCTCAACCATCTCCAGAACAAAGATTTTTAAAAAAATGGAGAAGACTTAACTTTCTGGACAACTATTTTGTTCATCCAGCCGCTAACTTTCTCTTAGACCCCAGTGTTCATCTCTGGCTCACCCACCCGTGCTCAACCGACGAAGATGAGCATCGTTGCCGCCAAACCCCCTGCATAGCTCCTACTCATCACCTCTCAAGCCTCAGAGCTCTGCCGCCGCGACTACCGGAATTCAACCTCGCGAGGTTAAATCTTTGCCTGTTAGTCAGAGAAAATGCTAGAACGAACGATACATAAATTGCTCGGAAAACTGGAGGAGATGATTCAAGCGAGAGAGCAAGGATTGTCTGCTACTGCCTCTTTGACATCGTATCGGCCACCCATCCGCCCTCGTGCCGAGAACTTCTCTAAAGCTACCCGCTAATTATATGAAACCGAATCCACAAGCAACCTCGAGTCGATCCATTCTTCCAGTCCAGGAAAACACTGCTGCAGCAGCACATTGCAATCGAACCCGAGAAGAAGACTTGAAAACCAAAATTGCACGTTGCGAACAAAAAAAAAAAAAATCAAATCAAAGAAGCGATTCGTACGTTGAAATGGGACTGCGTCACAATCTTTCTCCCGAGCTCACAATACTAATGAAAAGCCTTCAATCCTTCCTCGAACATGAACCTGCTGCTGCAGCCATGGCATGAAAATTGTTCCCCCCCAACTCTAGTTACAAATTCTGTTTCAATCCGCCATAAACGATTGGGCAGAGCACGAGTTCAATTGTGTCTTAATCCGGAGAAACGAGGGTGCCAAGATTCGGCTGCGCTCCTTTTCTTCATCCAGCCCAACAACTAGACCAAACCAGACGCGATGAGGAAGGGGAGCGGGGCGGAGAAATAAAATTATAAAAAAAAAAAGAAGCGAAAAATAGAGTGGAAAATTAATAGTTCTGTTAAGGGAATATAATTGTGAGACGGTAAGATCTTCGTGTTCCTTTGCATTTCGATTTGGAATTTATTTGAACAGATGAGGCATCCTCCGCTGCCCTCGTCTTCTCTCATTTTTTGGCATCGCGCCGGCGCTTTCGTTGGAGCCCTAGCCCCAATTCTCGACGGCTGCTAGGGGTTCGGGGTCGATTGGGAAGGACGGGGAGAGGAATTTTGTCGCGGATCTTCGTGAGTTTGGTGGAGGGATTAGGGTTTTCCATCGCGCAGGGGAGTGGGGGGATGATCATAAAGAGGAGCCAGAGGGCGCTAATGCCGACCCTCAAGCGGTGCAATGCCGAGGTCTCAGTGGGCGACGGCGACGGCGATGGCGGTTGGAGGAGGCGGAAAAGGCGGAGGGAGTTGGAATCCTTCCCTCTCGAGGTTCTGGGTCACGTCGCCGCAGCCTCCGACTTCCCTTACTTTCCCTTCGGTTTCGCGCGGAGACTCGAGGGCTGGGAGGAGGACGCCGCCGGCACCGTGAATTCTTACAGGTGCGGTGATTCCTCATGCTGCCCCGCAGAGAGGTATCTGGGGACGCGGAACGGGCGGAAGGGGAAGATGGGACTGACACGTCAGGAGGTCAGACCGCCGGTGGTTCGGAAGACGTCGAGTGGCCGCGCACAGGTGCTGCCTTCCAGGTTCAATGACTCGGTTCTGATTGACCCTTGGAAGAAGGAGAAGCCTAAGGCAACAACGTCGGACCCTGATTTTGAAAGTAGCTTTGGTTCGGTGTTGCCCAATTCGGTTTCAGCGTACGACGAAGAAGAAAGATATCTTGCATGCCGAAATATTGGCTTGAAAAAGTACTCTTTGTTAAGAAATTCGTCGACATATCCCCAAGAGGGTTTCAAAGACAGAAATGGAAGATTTGCACAGGTGCGTGATCAACCTAGTTATGTATGTAAGCCAAAGGCAGTCAAAGAGAAGTCAGCAAAGGAAACTAAGAAACAGAGGAAGACTGACATTAAACCTGATGAGTTTACTTGTGGAGATGTTGTTTGGGCTAAGTTGGGAAGAGACTCTGCTGTATGGCCTGCAATGGTAATTGATCCAGTGCAGCAAGGTCTGGTACAATCTGCAAATGCCTGCATCTCTGGAGCCATCTCTATAATGCTCTTTGGCAAACAGGAGAGTGGGAATGAGAGGGTTGGTTAATCTCTGTGTTATTCTTATTTTGCCATTTATACACCTGCTTGTTCCCGCATTTGTAACAAAGATATTGACTTTGATCAGGAGTATGCATGGGTGAAACAGGAAACTGTTTTTCCTTTCACTGATTTTGTAGACAGGTCAGTGTTCAAATTTAGAGGGGGGCATTTTTGTCATTAGTCTTCAAATCTAAGTTGCATTGCAGGTTCCAAGGGCAGGCTGAATTGCATACATCTAAACCCAGCGAGCTAAGGGCAGCCATTGAGGAGGCCTTCCTAGCTGAACATGGCTTCTTCAACATGGAGGGTAATGCGATTAGTTCAAGTGGTGAACCTCCTTACTCTACTAGCATCAAGGAGGCAACTAGTTCAAACCATGAACAGGAATGCCAGTCAGATACCAAGGCAAGTCATTGTTTCAGCTTAAGAACATAATACCTTTTTGTTCTGACTTAGCTGCCCACCATAAAAGCAAATTATGCCTTCTAATCACGTGCATTAGCATTTTACTGTGTAAAGCTTGTAGGTGAGCTTGAAAATGACTCTATATACTATATTGTAACAGTCTGATCAACTAACAGTTTTCTTGCCACTATTACATAGTAGACATCATTTGCCCAGTATAGAGCTTGGTAAAATTGTTCTTATTGTGTTTTAATATTGAATTATTTTAGTAGACATCTATACACTTTACCATACTACCTCTATCAATTGTGGATGTGGTTATTTGATGGACCTCATGTCATCCACCCATCTTTACTACCAACAGTCACATGTGCTTAGAAACTAGCATAGCTTAAGCACTAGGTTGACTTTCCCGCTCGCAACCACCATACAGATTTTATTGAACCTCAAATCATTACCAGAGATAAATTATCCCGCAAATGTAATATTTTTATTTATTGTCTTTTCAGTTTACACAATCAAGGTTTGGAAAAGGACTTCTGTAAAAATCTTTTTTGTTATTGTGATCCATCAAGTATTTTAATTTTTATGTTTCTGTTTCTTTTATTTCTTTTTTTTTTATCATGCAACTTATTTTGGGAGTTGGTTTATTAATAATACCACTGTTTTTCTTCCTTGGTAGCCTTCCTAACTTGTGGTTTACAGGGATTGTCAATGAGATTCATGTTTTTCATATCTAAACACTCCTTTATATGCTCTGAGATTAACCACAATATTGGGATTAATAACACACGTTTCTGTCTTTATTACTTGTTATTTTTCTTCTTATTGGTGGACCAGAGATGTAGCTTATAAGTGATATATGGTACAATTAAAGGTTCTCATATTTTTTTTTTCTGACTTTCTATATGCTTTGAATAAATCATTATATACTGTGAATTTAAATATTATTTTTTTATCTATCCTTAAGAACTTTTGATTAATTATCCTGTTGACGCAATTTTGTTTCCTCTGAACAGTTATCTACCCCAAAACGATATTGTGGAGTATGCAAGAAGATTTTGCATCATAAAGTTGGTGGGAGATCGGTAAATTCTATGCCATAGCAGAGAACAGTTTATTGTCATGCTTTGCTGCAAAAAAGTCATTTAAAGTATTTTCATGCCATAGAAGAGAACAGTTCTAATTACACTTTCATCAATCTGAAATTTGTTCTTGTAATATATGGTCTGTTGGAAAATCTATAAGGCATATGGGCTATTGAATTTTTCTTTTTTGCTTGAAATTCCTAAACACTTAATGATGTTGAATGATGTGAAAATGAGATTCATCAGTCATGTACTCATTCTGTAATTGTTTTACATCTGTAGAACAATTACTTTTGCTCCAGCTGCAAATCAAAGTTTGCGCTATCCGATACAGAGAAGAATTACTTACAAATTAGGTGGGTGGCTTACATTTTAATTCCCGCCAAAATATGAACCGTGTTATTTAAATTTTATCATTTTGTGTTTAGAAGCTAATGTTGCCTGTCTTCTGAACAGCTGCAGTCATAACAGTGGCAGAGACACTGAACTAGTGTTTGATAAAGTGACAATTTGCTGTTTTGGCATGGAGGGGATATATTTACCAGAGCTAAACATGTAAGCATCTAATCTGATTTATGACAAAACTTGATCAATCTGCTCGACGATTCTGACATGACTCAAGATTGACCCGAAATGCCAAATACACCCCTAAACACATGTTTCTTTTGGTCGCACAAACCTTTGGGTAAACTCAACCCATAAAACAATCGGAAGTATAGTCTCTTGTAATCCATTAACTCACAGATATTCAAGTATTCAATTCAACAACCCATTTGATCGTATGAGTCTTGTTTTACAATTATCAGTTTCTAGTCAAGCTTGACCTCTTGGTCTTCCAATCATTCTTTTGGATTTCTTGTCAATCCGCCAAGCTCCTGGTCCACTATGATCTCTTCGACTTTCAATCAACATCTTCCTGTCAACCTTGAGCTTTTGGACTTCTTGTTTTTATTATTACCTCTTGTCATACCTGCTATAACTTAAGACGTACTCTAGCTGTAGATCATTTGAGACTTTTTAGCACAGTTGTTCTCCAAAAAAAAAGAAAAAAAGAAATGCTGTGTCATTACAAATCTTTACCTGCATGGGTTTACTAACAAGTTTATTCTTTTTTTTTACCACAATGTTTCTTTGTTTATGCATGTTCTGTTTGTTGTCAGAGTGTTGTTGCTTTAGTCATCTATATTCCATTTATTTTCTTATTTGAAATGATTTATGGTTCTACTGAGTATGCACTCTTATTTGGATCATTCTTGTGATATATTTCCTTCTGCATTTTGGGCAGTGTTTCATGCTGCTGTAGCTACTGCAAAGGGAAGAAGTTTATGCTTTCTGAATGGGAGAGGCATACTGGATCAAAAACTAAAAATTGGAGGTCCAGTGTCAAAGTTAGAAGTACAAATATGGCATTGGGAAAATGGGTTTGTTCTTAAAAATTTTCCAGTCATAATGATAATAATATTGTTCTATATGACTAAATATTTCTCTGATTGGCCAGATGTGATTTCTTCAATTGCATGATTAACTTGTATTTACTGAGATCCATGGATATAGAACTCCCTATAAGTTGGTAGTGTTACAAAGACTAGCTGTCTGAATGAAACAATAGCATAAACAATTTTAACAAACATTACGAATGTCTTAATTTGCAGTTAGATCGTTATCATTCCAATATAGTTTCCACAAATCACACTAAACGGGCATCTGCAAAAGAAAGGAAACAAAAGCTGCTTGCTTTCCTGCAAGGTACATTCTTTTCCTAGTACTTTTCCTTTACCTTCCCCTGTGACCAGCTGGAATTAAGACGCCTCCTTCAGAAGTTCAACAGAATCCATAACTGACGATTCTGGATTATTTTTCTCAGAAGCATATGATCCAGTATTCATGAAATGGACAACCGAACGATGTGCAATCTGCAGATGGGTTGAAGACTGGGATTATAACAAAATAATCATTTGTATTAGGTAAATTTTGATGACATGGCACGATTCTAATACTAGTTTTAAACTTAGATTTTCTTTATTGCTATACGTAAGAGAAATGAAAACTGCTAAAATTACTAATATCTTGCTAACATTAGATGCCAAATTGCTGTCCACCAAGAATGTTATGGAGTAAGAGGAAAACAAGATTTCACATCTTGGATTTGCCGAGCATGTGAAACACCTGATCAAAAGCGGGATTGCTGCCTTTGCCCTATAAAAGGTATCATCTTTTGAGCTACTTGATTTCTTTGCTCTCTATAACATTATAGCAGAGAGCCCCTTAATGCTTTATAATAAATGTCAGTCTGTGATGCTAAATATAAACACTCAATGGTATAATAAATTAGGATGAGTTTGCAAAATTAAATGATCATTCTATTGATTGCATATCTCTTTTCAGTATGTCTAGATTAATGGGAAACTTATTAGGCTTTCTTAGCCTAGGTAAAACTGGCTTCTCTATTGATATTCCTGAATGTAACTTTACATTTCACGCCTTAATAACAGGTAATGTTTACAAGTAGGTTCCATATTTGCAAAGGCCTTTAACACTTCCATTGAAGCTGGTTCAAAGATACTTTAAAAACTTAGATTCTTTCAAATATGAGTAGATTGACTAGTTGATTATCAAAGCTAACAATGGTAGCTAAGAAACAATGAAACAATTTTGTGGCTTGTTCTTCTCTTTGATAACATCTATGTGTTTTGTGCTCTTATGAAACAATCAATTAGAGACTCGATGCTTGCTTGATTGTTGTAATTCAACATCATTGGTCTAATGAGAGCATGCCTGAACTCATTATCAGCTGCTTGATCCAGATGTTTCGCATGTAGCTATGGATAAAACTATATACTACCTTTACACTCAACTTGCCTATGCCAATTTGCTTTTGTTCTTCTAGGAAATTAGTTCATCTTCTCGAAGAATGTACTAGTCTGATGTAGATTGCCAATATGTGGGAGACCTGCCCAACCATCATTACTGTATCCTGCTATCTCTTACACTACAATCTGAGGATCCAGATATTAATAAGGAATCCTTCCCGTGATCATTTTTAAGCTATTGTAAAATTATCAGTGTTGTCTCCTAATGATAATGTGCAATGGAGTCAAGAGGTTGGCTGATCTCGCTTACTGCAAACTAGATGTCTGTAACTATGAGGAAATTTAGTTTCCTAAATAGTCTTCTCCTATACTTCCATGGATTAATTAGTGATTCCATCTTGGTATGGTTTCTAGCATCCTAAGCCCTAACCTCAAGCATATCACATACTTCCACTGAGAGATATATTTATCTCTCCCTGCCTTACTAGCCTTTATGCTAAGGAAGTAGTTGAGATCTCTTAAATCTTTGGTCTGAAAGTGCTTATAAAGATACGACTTCAGTTGCAAGGTGAAATGTTGAGTAATCTTATATGCTAGCAGTCCAAACTGAAGAATAGTTGAGCTAATATTCCAAACTAGTCCCATGGAGATGGCTTCGGCATATAAAGAGATTTTTTTATCTTGTATTTTAAGCCAATTTCCTCCTGAGAATGAAGGCCATTATGCAGATCAACAAGTCATGAAGCCAAGCTTGCTATCATGTTGATATTGTGTCGGTCAAAGACAATTGCTAAGGTAAGAAAGAGGTTGAATTAAAGTGATTTGGTCCACAATTTGAGAGAGTGTTAATGGTGAAGATCCACTTATAGGACATAATAGACTTTACTGGGGAAAGAGAAACTAGCTCCCAAGTGTCATTAAAGTATCCATCTTTTTTGACCATGGTTCGCTGCCAGCCCAGATCAGAAAGAGCCTTTGAGATAATGCAAGGAATTGATTGTGAAATTAAAGAGGACAAAAAGTATTTGGTTAAACACAACATAAAATAAATAACAAGAAAATGAGTGAGTACTGCACCATTGGGTACCTTGGTGAAGAGCAGTGGGAAGGTCTAAATGAACAGCAGAATTTGGGATGATGGTAGGCAATAGGATGGCTATAAATTCTGAAGGAAACACTGAAGCATATTTAAGTCTTAGCTTTCATCCATACACATATAAAGGTAGGCCGTTGAGGTGTGGTTCATAGTGGTACAATGCACAGGAATGAATGACAGTATGAACAAGGAGTTATAGTGAAGAGATAAAGAAGAGAGTCAACTTAAAGAAAATTAACATTAGCTCAGAAAAATAGACTGTGTTCAAAAGAGTAACAATGGTACCCCCTTCTTGAGATGACAATAGTTAGGAAAGGTACAATTGATGGATTCGGAGATACTTTTCTTGCCCAGGGTTTAAGAAAGGATGAAGAAAGTACAATCAGATATTTGTTGGTAAAAAGCAAAGAGCATCCCATATTATTTTCGTGAAAAACATTAATAGTACCCCCATACTAAGAAATATTTAATATCATGTCCTATTTATCCATGTAATAATTAATTAAATGAATGGAATAAATTATTCCCTTCCTCCAAACATGTACGAGATTTGAGGATGGTAGAGATGTGATAAAAACAACGATTGAAATACCATTCAGACAATTGTTACTGTTCCGCTCGGGGAGCGAAATCGGCATAGGAAGCTCTCCAGCTCTCCAGTTTCGCTTGCGTCAGTCGTGAGTCACATACGCGCATCGCGTAACAGAAGCATCCCAGAGGCGTCGCGGGACGCCTCTAGTGCCGCCCGAAGGCATCCGTGGGTGATGTCACGATGATATCACTATACAAAATTAAAATTATGATTTATTTAATTCAAACAATTCTCAATTAAGTGTGATATTTTGAAGAGGTTTTCATAAACCTAATTAAATTATCCCAATAAAATATATATATATAATATATTTAATTTTTTTAAAAAATATTAATTTTATTAATTGATATTCTAAAATTGGCCGACCCCACCTAGTGGGATAAGACTTGGTTGTTGTTGTATATTCTGAAATTATTTTTACCGTTTTAAATTTCATTTAAAAATTCTAAAAAATTTTAATAAAACAAATTTATATCCTGATATTTTTTTTATTATTTTGTATTTTTTTTTGTTTTAATGTGTAATTGATATTCTGATATTTTTTACTATTTTAAATATATATATTTTAAATTAATAATCAATTAAATGAATTTATATAATTATTATATATAAAATAGCATATTTGTATTAATTTATATAATTATGATTATTTAATCTTAACGTTGGAGAACTATAGAGTTGACACAAGCAGAATATTACGAGAATCAATGCTCTCATCTGATTCACGCCACTCCTTTTGATATTATTAAGGTAATCTATCATGATGTATCAATTTTAATTCGACTCATTGATAGATCAATTTTCTTTAAAAAAATTATATTTAATTGTTTTTCTAACGATATTAAGTTGTTCAATAATGAAAAACTTATATAAAATCACTATACAACTTATTTTAAAATTATACATAATAAACATATTTATCTAATAATTACTAGATATAGATTAAAAAAACCAAAACCGTATCGGGATACTAAAACTGTATCGTGCTAGTTTGGGACTAAAAACTCAATACAGATTGAGATTTAAAACCTTGGATAAAAGTCCACAACATCCACTTGTAAACTTTCAATAGGGATAGAATGAAGGTGCCTCTGAAGAACTGAGTTTTCTGGATGGATATCATGCAGAAATATGAGGGTGATGAATTTGTTAGAGGAGTCTTGTATGTCCCTAACATCATAAGTGATCTAGTAGATATCTTTGGAATCAACAACAAAAACTTTGAATTGAACCATGTGTGTGGTCATCTCCGTGTCTGATTGTTGCAATTGGAAGAGATTGTCGATCACATCATAACTTGAGAGATGTCACCCACATACTAGTTCCAAACTGTTTTAAACCTATGTCCAAATCTCCTTGTGGAGAAGAAACAACCAATACCTCTATAAATAAACGTATATGGGCAAATAATTTCTATTGAATTATCCACATTCAATATCACTATCCTTATACTTACTAATAAAACTTTTTACTATTTCTTGGTCTCTCAAATTGATATAGACTCTAGCACTAAGATGATGAATGGGAGATGGTCAGCATAGCTTGGTATAACAAAGAACTAAAAAGCCTTGTGTCACCTGTTCAAACATGGTTCTTGGTATGTAAAAAATGTATCAGATAGATAGATCGAGATATGAAAACACTCTTGAGGCTGGGATCAATGGACTGCCAAATGGGGGAACTGAGCATTAATCCACGCTTAACATCCTAGTTGGTCCATAAACCAAACTCAAATTGCTATGATCCATACAACATAGTTTTTCCCATTCAACTTCTTTGTAGTAAGTGTCATGGAGCTTGAAAGGGCAAGAGACTCAATAGTAGCAGAAAAATAGGAAGTTGACAAGTCCAACATTTAAATTGAGGGGATCTCTTAAGGATTTATTAAGTATAAGGGTGCCTCTTGGCACTGAAAGAAAGATGACTATTTAATTTCTGAAATTTGGGCATCAACCTAAAAAGAAGGAACAAGAAGGAACGCTGTGGAAAGGGTGCAGCAGGTTCCTTGCTCCTACTTGGCAGCTTGCTACTTGTATGTATCCATGGAAAAGGAGGGTGATGTTGCCACCTATAGGTTAGAAGGAGGGCAAAACAAATAGTCGGGAGGGTGCAGTGGCTCGTGAGTCTTATAGTCACGATGCTCACGGATGTGACACTGGAAGCTAGTAAAAATTTCGCATGGAAAATTGCTTCATGTGGAAGCAACATGTGCGCATGGGAGATGTTGACCAAAATCATGTGGTCACACATTGTTACGGGTGACGTTTGTGGTTGTGGACGAGCATCACAGTCGGGTATCCTCATATCATGTCACGAAGGGAAGTTGATCGATGCAGGAAGGGACCTTTGAGTCGAGACAATAGATGGATAACGTAATGTGTCTTTAGTACCATTTGAGATTAATGAGAATGTATTTTGAATTCCATATTCTAGGCATCCCTATTTATATCCTTATTTTAAATTTATACTTCACATCTCATAATAGGTAATATTTACCATTAGGTCCCTATTTTATAAAGAGGTACTAACAAAATATTTTGTAGCATAGAAATTATATGGATTTTGTTGTTTTCTTATCGAATTTAGATTAATTTTTACCTTAATTTGCTAGTTCTCTGCTTGACATATTGCCTCCATATGGATTATAAACAGTTTGGTTTCAAAATTTTCCCTCATCGGTGTGTTTAGGGGGTGCTCTCAAGCCAACGGATGATGATTTGTTATGGGTCCATGTTACTTGTGCTTGGTTTCAGCCTCAAGTCTCTTTCGCGAGTGATGAAACAATGGAACCAGCTGTTGGCATACTGAATATACCACCAGATTTGTTTGTTAAGGTTATGATATTATTATGAAAAGACAAATATTTGATTCAATTACTTCTTCAACAGCTTTATAATTAAAATTGATCTCTGAGCTTATTTTGACATGAATTTTCTTCCAGGTTTGTGTTATATGTCGTCAAATGCATGGTTCTTGCACACAGTGCTATAAGTGTTCCACCTTTTATCATGCTATGTGTGCATCAAGAGCAGGCTACCGCATGGAGGTAGAATAATATGATGATTGTACATTTTGTGTATTAAACATGTAACTACAATGTCTTTGGATACAAAATGAAACATTTGACAGTCAAACATATCTATGCACAATGCTATATAAGACGTCTATCAATCAGATCTTTGCTTAAATTTGTACTTCAAGAAATCAACTCTTTCTACTTTGATCTTTCACCTCATGAGAAAGGGTGTCCCTTGGTACTTGCACCTTTGATATGGTTTCTATTTCTTGCATACAAGGTGAAGTTTTAGCATCAAACAAAAAGATGCCAAGTCTTCATACACCGACCATATATACTTGTGTCGTGTCTGAAGTATGGAAGCATGCTTTTTTGTAAACATGGTTGATTAAGGACAGAATGTATATATAACTTTGTTTCTGAAAGAAGAACCTATTCCAGAAGATGCTTCCAAACATAAATTGTACTTTCTAGCTATAATAACAATCTTCTGTCTTTGTCTTTTTGGATATTAGTATCGTCCGAGTACTTAAATCATTCTTGGATAGAGTTCAGTGAGTTTACTTTTGCTACACTTCATTGTAGGGACAACTAGTATTAAAATGCTGTTTTCTTGATACAAAATATAGAGCATGTAAACTATGTTGTGATGGTATTCTACAATTAGAAGAATTGAACCAATTAGGGTGGAAGGTACAAGAGGTGGAGGAAGATCTAAGAAAATATTAGTTGATAAAAAATAATTAAATTAATTTGAAATTACTAATGATAATATAGGGATAAAATTCATGAAGACATCAACTAATCATAATTGGTTTTTCTTGCATGAAGGTAAATAAGTAATAGAGGAATTATCACAAACAAGAATCTTATTATATGATTATCTCTTCTCATTTCCCACTTCATTGTCTTTTATGCCATTATTCCATATCTGAAGCTTCATCAATATTTCTTGTGTGAAGGAAATCTTTGTCAATATAAGACAAATTATCTCAAACAAGAATCTTCTGATTTCACAGATCTATCTCTTCTAATTTTGCACTTTGTCATCTTTTATGCTATTATCCCAAGTTATGAACAGAGATATGGGCCTAGTAATGTTTTAATAGATTTATGTCTTGTGCTATTGATATAGGTATCTTCTACTACTTCAATTCCTTTCTGATAAATGAAAATGTTGCTTTGTTGATTTAGGTTTATCCCTGAAAGAAAGTAAACTTCTTTCATATAGAAAGGATATCATTGGAACCAACAATACTTGCAATATTTAAGGAGGGGGCAATAGTCTCAATGCTTAGTCGTGTTTATTTTAATAGTGGATTTTCATATGTATGGAGGTACAATTCGCCATATGTTGTCAATACACACTAAAGTAAGATAGGTTTGCATTCCCATTGAAAAAAACAGAGAGATCAGTCTGACAATGCCATTTTTAGCCTTCTTGATGAATTTCACAAGAGAAGTATCATGCGAGCATCACCCTGGGGTATGACTGTATGAGCTGTCTTTCCATCTTTGAGAACTAAAAAAAAGGGCTTGTTACTATATTTTCTGTATTGTATTTTTCTTTATTGTCTGGAATTAGATGAAATCATATGCCTGCACATTGAGTAGTTCATTATTTACCTTTTGTTCTCAATTATTTAGCAAAAAGAAATTATGGAGTCACTTTATTTCTTATTTTCTGAACACTGTGGTTGAAGAAAATCTGTACAAACAATAACAGATCTCTGAAATGAGATCTTCATTCTTCAAGTACCTACTGATGTTTCCTCATCTAAACCATTTATCCTTGTCATCCTTCTGTTTGATATGCAATTGAAGTCTTATATCTGCCATACCAACACAAAATATATTTTTTATTAATAATCTCCATTTGTGAATTACAGTTGCGCTGCTTGGAAAAAAATGGGAAGCAGACGACAAAGAAAATTTCTTACTGTGCTCATCATCGGTAAACTTTTTTACTTTTTTAACCGTTAATCTTTATCTAAACTGCATGTGCTGTTCTGAAGTATCACTTATATTGGTCAATGAAAATATACACAGCAATTTTAGTTTGTAATTATATATAGCCACTCTTTTTTCTGTTTCATCATAACTATCTTAATTTCAAGCTCTCCTCTGCTCTTGTAACATTTTTTTCTTATGTTTTGACAGTGTTCCAAATCCAGATAATTGTTTGGTTATTCATACTCCTCAAGGAGTCTTTTCTTCCAAAAAGATGAATCACCATAATGAAAAGCAGACTGGTTCAAGACTGATTAGAAAAGGCCATCTTCATAATTCAAGCATCCCTATTCAAAATGCTGAAACACCATCTGTTGCGAGGTGTCTTGCATATGGAAGGATAGAATCTGAGGTTTTTCACATTGGGACCTTGTTATTTTTGTTTTCAAAACACAGTTTATTACTTGCAGTTTTTCAACTATTTATCACATAATTCAAAATAGCCCATGTCATATGAGTATAATTGATTTTTTTTTTTTAATTTAGTTGTGATAAATGAATTTTAGAAAGATTACATAAGGAATATCTATGTAATAATAGACATTTGTTTTCACTTGAAAACAATGTACCACTCATCAAGGGGTTAACAATATTATCAAATAATATAGAACATTAAGGATAAGGGTTCCTGTATTTGGCAAGTATTAGTCTCTATATAATGTTGAAGATGAATCAATAAAGTCAAAGGTATTCCTGTAAAGACAAAGATAGAGGGAGAGACATTTTAAGTGGCTTGAACTTGTTTGACATCTATTGGAAATATGAACTAATAATACATTATTAGTTTTAAAATGTCTGCTAAGTATATTTGATATTGTCATTTCATTTTACATCTTCTACGGGCTAAACTCCCATTCTATATCATGTGTTTGATCCTTCAACTACTTGTTGGTATGTTGTCATTATTCTAGAATATACATACAGCATATGCTCTTAATTGATGCATAACCAGCCCCTATATAAGTTTATTTTTGCATTTTCTTTGTTTCAGAGGAAACATGAAGATGCCATTCCACACCGTGTAAGAGGACCTTCTCATCATTCTTTAGACATGGTTCACAGTTTAAATTCACCTAGGGTAATGGTCCCTTTTTCTCCTTGTGTTACATCTTTATAGCCTTCATGATCAAGCAATGCTTTAATTGAACTGAGATATGTGTGGCATCTCATGTTTTGTCTATCCAGAAAGAGAAGGATCCAGAGCTGTTTTCGTCATTCAGGAAGCGTCTGTACCACTTGCAGGTAACACTGGCAGTGAACCAGCCTATGTTTGCATACATGATAATATTATAGCAAGTTAGCAACTGATCTACTCTTTATTGTGCTTATGCTTATAGTCAACAGAATATAGTAGAGTTTGTTTTGGCAGATCCGGGATACATGGATGGGGCTTATTTGCTTGTCGGAACATTCAAGAAGGAGAGATGGTATGCTCAGACAATCTTTGTCATTCAATTATCTGAAGAACTAGGTCTTTTAATAACAATTAATGAGATTACTTATAATTACATTTGGGCATGTTCTGGATCAACTAATTTGCAACCACTTCATGCTATTTTGCCCTTTGTGTGGAAATGAAATCCATGGTTGTTATTCCTAATTGTGGATCAAAAGTAACCAGCCATCTCATTCTAGCCGCAACACAATCTGTAGCACACCTCATCAATCAAGCCAAAAAATGTAAGAATTACATGGATTAACCACCATGGCTAAATCTTGTGAAGGAAAAAAATGGCATTGATTGATTATGTTGGTTAATTACAACTGGTTCATTTTAATTGTTGTATGAAAGTTAGTTTGATAGAATTAGAAAGGAGATTAAATGGGTTACATAAGAAAGGATATTATTGTTCTCTTAAAAAAAAATAATCAAATTTAGGTATCATCCTTTGGCTTATTCTTCTAAGTAAAATGATAGATGTTTAGATGGATCAGTTTATCCATCTGTTCATCCAAACAAACAAGTGAAAGAATAAATTAATCATCATTCCTTTGTCATCCATCCATCCATCCATCTGTCCTTCAAGTTATCTATCCTTCTAATTGAATAAGCTTTAATACTATGTTTGATAGCAATGGACTAATCGAGAATTGTGGAATGATTCATTCCATTAATGAACTAGTATGACAAGTGAAATGATTCATTTTATGCTTCATCCATTTAGCTTGTTCATGTTTAAAATTTCATTTGTACCGGGTGAAATGGGCGAAATTTACCATTCCGATCGCCGCTCAGCACCGACACCGCATAGGGGATTTTCATCAGTCGCGTCCCAGCAGTGATGCGGAGGCTGCTGCGATGCCCACGGGTAGCGACAAGGCCACCGCAACCTCCACGGGTCACGGCGAGATTGCGCGCAACGCACGGGGTGCAGGTTGTGAGAAAACTTAGAGTAATAATAAAAATTAGGTTAATAATTTCAATCAAGGTTTAAAATCTTGAAACGTGCTGAGGTATCGTATTAGGTCGTGCCGATATAGTTTCGGTATTTTTAAATATAAAATATATTAAATAAAAATAAAAAATAACAACCTAAGTTATTTATTAGGTTTTAATTAAGCATATTTAGATTATTCCAATATAGCTAGGAGTTGATTAAAATTATTAATCTAAGTTATTTAATTAAACCTATGTTAAAATCTTACCCCTCCGACGCCACCAACCACCGCGGACACGTTCGGATGTATCACGCTGGCCCGGTGAGTCTGGACATGTCGTCGGGCCAGTGCAACGTGTCCGGACCCCTCGCAACGTGCCGACACTGGAGGCATGCTTGTGCCGGTGCTGGTCCAATGGCAGAACGAGATGTTTCGCCTATATCGAGTGAAATGGCTCGAGATTTTATTCAATCTCCCAATTAAAAATAGATAATCTAAACAGACTTAATCTAACCCTAATAAAACTACCTCATTAACTTAATATATATCAACATATATATTATATTTATTTTAAATTTCAAATATATATAATAAATTTTTATTTATCATATAATATACCACAATCTCATTATTTTTTTCCTTCTTTTTTAAAATTTTTTTTAATTATTTATTGTTTTAATATTTAGATTAATTTTTAATTAATATATTTTATAGTTAAAAAATATCGAAATCATACCAGTACGACATGATACGGTACCGAAACCGTATCGTTCCAATCATAAATTGAAATATTGATAGTGGTCAAGATTTTAAATCATGAGCTAGTTTCACACTCTTAGTCCATTTGGTCTAACCTACATGAATGACAAGTATATTCAAATTTTCTAATCCACTAGGTCCTCTACCTCGCTTGGTACGTCGAACATGCTCAGTTTGCCCGGTCAGTGCAATCCACTCAATCTACTTAGTTTACTTGGTATGTTCATCATGCCAAGTCTACCTAGCACATTCAATCCTCATCATGTTTGGTTCACTTGACTTGCCCAGTTGACCTGTATGGTTCGCCCAACCCACACTTTATGATCCATCTATCTTATTTATCTCTATCTAATATTTGAAATTATTAATAATATTATATTTAGGAGTAAAGGAACGAAGCATATTTAGTAGTGGCGGAAGGAAGCATTCCATCTTTTTTTGTTTGAAAGCATTCCACCTTTTAACATGCAATGGGTGGATATTCTTTGTAATTATCATTTCACCTCAATCAAAACATTGGATCCTATAGGGAATGAAGCATTCCTATTGCACCCTACCAAACATTCCCTCAATGATTGTACATGATATTCAAAGGCATGGATGCGTAAATAGTCATGTAATATTATATGTGCCATTTTATAATGCTGAGCATTGGACATCATTGAATTTCATAGGACATGAGAATGATTTGATGAAACTAACAACTGGTGAACTATTGTCAGGTTATTGAATATCGTGGTGAACAAGTTAGGCGTAGTGTTGCAGACCTGAGAGAAGTACGATATCGGTTGGAGGGAAAGGGTTGCTATGTGAGTATTCTTCTTCCCTTTCTACCGTCTTTATCTTCTGTGATTTGCTAGTCCAAAAAATTTCACACGAGAATCTTTTTTAATATTCTCATATCTTTTTAAACTAATGAAAACTGTTATTTCCTGTAATCTTTAATATTATTAAATTGCACAGTGGTCTATGATATATTTCTCTCGTGAAATTACTTTATTAAAATTAAAGGAAACCATTTGTTTGGGTTTTTATTCATAACATGAAAAGCAGCATGCACCAATCAACAGTCTATGTTATATTTCTCATGAAACTATATCAAAATTAAAGGAAACCATTTGCTTGGGCTGTAATTCATAAAACGATTAAGCAGCATGCACCAATCAACAGTTTATTCTAAGATGTATGGCAGTTATCTGTTGATATGATATTCTTTGAGTAATCACTGACATTAATACTACATATTTACCATATTGTCTGACCACTTTGATTTTTATTTTTTTTTGGCATGAATTATCCTCATTTGTAAGCGTGTTTGTTGTTTGGTAAGTAGAATAAGTAGCCTGGTACTTGCACAACTCTTATTTTCCTTATTTATGTTTTTAACTTTATTCTATAAGAAAATTGCATTTTTTTTCCCACTTATATGACATTAGAGAGTTTTCCCATCTTAAAATAGTAAAAAAATTATCACAATAAAAAATATTTCCCTTTTAACTTTTAAACATATGAAATATTTTGAATTAGATTGCTTATTGATATTTTTACAAAGTTTTTTTGAAATGACATTTGAACATTTGGAAGAATATTTGAATATGAAAAGATTATTAAACATATGATAAAATTAAAATGAGAAGAGGAGAGGCCGAGATGGAAAAAAGAACTCAAATAATCTTAAAATAGATGCATTTTGGGATATAATTCTAACCAAGAATCATTAACTTAAGTTTAATTCAAATTAATGGCATGTATGAGAGATTTGAAAATTTAGAAGGGTAATGTATGCAATGCTAAATTTTGTAATGAAAAATATTTCTTTTTTTTGAAAGGGTAAATATATGTTTGCTTCAAAAATGAAAATCATCCTGGCCTTGCGTAATTTGTTAAATATTTTCCATTTAAGTTAACTACATTTTTATTTAATTAAAGATTTCTAAGAATTTTGGTTGTAGTTAGGTTTGTGATCTTTTATAGTAGGATTTTTCTTGGAGATTCATCTTGCACTTTTGATGGAGCCTACACAGTTTAAATGTTACATACAGGTTGTTTGTCTGTTTGAGGTTTAACCATAATATGATTTATGTGGCAATAAAATCTGATAACTCAATGTTGTCTGTGCAGTGTCTAAGATTTTTTTTTTAAAGAAATTTTTTGTTGATCTTCTACAATTGCATTTTGGCCTAGCAAGTGTGAATTGTCAGTTGTGAGACGGCCTTTTCTGAGAACTTCTCTGATCATCATAAGAAACCCTTTTTTGCTTAGGATTGTATATAAAACCAATCATGTAATGGACATGCTTACCTCAAAACAAATAAAAACAATAATCAATCCATGCACTAAGTTTCTATGTATTTTTTTATTAATTCTATCTCTTGTGCATGCGACACACATGCACACACACCAAAAAAAGATATCTGTGAAGAGGAAGATTACTAGATAAGTTTGATCCTCAAACCTATTGTTATGCTTTTAAAGATTGCACAATAATCAAGGATAGTTTTCACCCTACTGGCTTTGAGAAGTAGGGAGAACAGATACAATGATTATCTTCTCTCAGATTGTAGTGTGAACTTGCATGGAAAGCATCTTGGTAATGTTGCTTCTCTGTCAATTCAAAAGCACTGAACTGGTTAACTATGATCTGATGGTGAGAATTTGTAATGTTTATTGATTTTATGAATGGTAAGTGTGATTTATGTGAACTTACAGTAAACCTTGTCTCCGATTCTGAATGGTCTCATTTTTCATATAGTGGAAGAACGTTTATCTATATTGCTCATCAGCTATTTGACTTAGTTGTGTTGGAAGATAAAAGGGGAGAGGGAGAGATAAAAGATCACAAAATTACAAATGGATCACGGATCACTTGAACAATTTTGTGTTGCTTTCCCTCCCCTTCCCCCTCGTTATTTATTCAAGTACTGTAAGATCATCTTGATTTACTGAGCACTGCCCATAATACTATAATATCCTAGCAGTTTAATGTTTATTGTCTAACATAGTCATTTGTCTTGCAGTTTTTTAAGATCAGTGAAGAAGTGGTGGTTGATGCAACAAATAAAGGAAACATAGCACGCTTGATTAACCATTCAGTGAGCCATATGTTTGATAGGATAATCTTTTATTGAATAATAGCATAGTGATGACAAAAGAATTGTTACTTCTATGCAGTGCATGCCCAATTGCTATGCTAGGATCATGAGTGTTGGTGACGATGAAAGCCGAATTGTTTTGATAGCTAAAACAAATGTTTCTCCTGGTGAAGAACTAACGTAAGTTCATTTTGTATCTGCTAACATTTACATTTAGGATATTTCTGTATTTCATTTTTCTTTACATTTGTATGCTTCACGAGTATGATAATTATCAAATTTCCTGGGTTCCATCATCATCAGCATGTAGTTGTTTGTCCCGGCAATTTGGGGTTGGTTAGATGAAACTTATCCCACCATTTAGCTCTATTATTGTATTGCTTCTATGCAGTGCATCCCCAATTGAACTCCATACGCATGATATTATCAAATTTTTGTATGTTGCATGCTAATATTATTCCACCATAGCTGTTTCTATAGACGTACTTATGAAACTAATTCTATTGTTCAATTTATAGCTTAACTCTTCCAAAAGAAATCATATTACCTTTGGTTGATGTTCTGAGAACCATAAACTTAGGACACTAGACACCATGGAAAATTAATGTTGTTTACTGTATAGAAAGTTTAAAGACGACGATAATAACAACAACCAAGTCTTATCCCACTAGGTGAGTTGGCTTATAGAACGTTTAAAGACCACCTCCAAAATTCATGGTCTTTGAAAATATGTTGATCAAAAGCCTTCTTTCCTCTGAAATTGTGTGGCCTCTGTGTCTCTTTCTAAAAATATTTTTTTGATGCTCCACGTATAGTCACTGGTTCAATGGACAGACATATGGCCTATTTGGCCAATAATACTTTTATTTATCTTGGAATTGGAAACTCGAGAGAAATTTCTTACTCTAAAAAATTATAACTTCTTCAGTTTGACAAAATAAATGCAGTTTAGACTCCAATGAAAAACATGAAACCTTGTTAGGTGATAGGAACATAAGATGAGATTCCATGTGTCCTTCACTTACTTGAGAGTTGAGACCAATTTTAGAGCTATTTTATATATTATTTTGGATTAATGTTGTGTTCTTTGTCACGCCCAGTTGGGTCTATGGCAATTAGCATGATATGGAACTCTCAAGAGTGTGACAGTTTTTTTTTTGGTACTTGCGGAACAAGATTTATACACTAAGAAGCACCAATATAATTACAAAATCATGATATATGAAAAATCATTAAAAAAAATTTTAATTGCTTAGACAACTCTAAAAGTGTAATATAAGCATAAATTTTTATGACATAAGCAAAGTAAATAAAAAGGAATTAAGAGTGAAATCTAAATATCTCAAAAATGACCTTCCACATGTGCACGCCCCCCTCAGGCGCGCACGTTGGCACGCAAGGGGGCATGTACAGGGGGATATATATATATATATATATATAGAGAGAGAGAGAGAGAGAGAGAGAGAGAGAGATGGTTGACGATTGGTGGGTGTGAGCAGCATG